>ML294151.1:43537-84798 GCA_005239495.1 Nicotiana undulata
AAATTGCCTTTGATGGCTCGCAACTAGCCAAAAACACATAATTATATCAATTTAGGAGGAATCGAGGAGGATTTATCAAAGATTTTCCTTAAAACACATTCTTGACGTACTTGGAATATTCAACTCGAGCCTCGGCGTCCGAAAATAACGATTCTTGAAGAAATGTGCTATACGTCGCCTAAGGATCAAGATTAACTCAATTAATCATCCTATAATGGCCCAAAAATCAAAAATTCAATTTTTCTCAAAACCCTCTATTTTTCCCAAGCCTTCCCATGGATATTTATGAATTTTCATGGATTATGGAAGAGGAATTCTTCAAGAATTACAGTAATGAACATGCGGGAAGCCAAAGAATTACTTACCTGAGTAATTAGGCCCAAATCACTGCTCTGGAGCTCTTGGGTTGTGCAACAATGGAGGAAAAAATGTGTTTGGGAAGAAAATTCACGAAATGGCCCTTTTATAGGACTGGTCAGCAGTTTCCGCCCTTGCGATCCTTGGATCGCAAGTGCGCACTCGCACCTGCGAGAAAAAGGTCGCGCCTGCGATTTGTCCTGGGCCCTGGGGAGGTCGAGCCTGCGGAGCCTGGTCCGCTCCTGCGGAGCCGCTCCTGCGGAAGGAAGGTCGCTCCTGCGATTTGGCCTGGGCCCTGGGGAGGTCGCGCTTGCGGAGCCGCGCCTGCGAGAAGAAGGCTCCTGCTGCGGCTGGAGCCGCGCCTGCGATTGATTTTCCGCTGGTGCGAGCCTCGCGCCTGCGGCTCATGGACCGCAGGTGCGGTCACACCAGAAGCAGCCACACCAGCTATGAAATTGCTGGTTTTTTACCCCGCTTGGGGTCCGGGAGACCCCTGGGCCCACTCGAGCCCTCGACAAATTACACCAACCAATCCCAAATCATAAGACAGACTCGCTCGAGCCCTTGGAACACTCAAAAAATTATCCAAACTAGAAATCACTCTCCAAAACCCCTTAGTTTCAAACTTAAGATTTCAAGAAAATTCAAATGGCTCACCAATACGCCGAACGGGTCTATACTGCTCGGAATGACCCCAAATTTTGCGGACAAGTCATAAATGACTATACTGAACTATTGCCAAATTCCGGAATTCCATTCGGACCATGATATCATGAGGTCCAATTTCAGACCGAACTCTAAATCTTATGAAATCCTGAATTCCAATTCAGGTGCCGAAATACTCCCGGGTCATCAGAAACCCGAGGTGAACATACGCTCAAGTCTGAAATCATCATCCGGAGATGATGGAGCTGTCAGCACTCGATTCCGAGGTCGTTTGCTCAAAATGCTGCTCGGAACCAAAATTAGCCAAATAGGCTAGCCTTCAGGAACCAAGTGTTCCTGAACTGGCCAAATCACTTCTGAACCTCGAACTACCTGCCCCCACAAATCATAAAGCATGAGTAGCCGCTATGCAAATAGTCATTTATAGGAACGGAGTCCCAACACACAAAACGACCGGCTGGGTCGTTACACATGAAGCCCATAATCTTGTTCAAATCCATTCACACACTTCAAGCTAATTCTGCTCGTACTAAACTAGGTTGATAGCCTTACTTGGGTCCATAATAACCCATTTCTCCAAATAACATGAAAGAACCACCATCATATCCGGGACAACACCCCACAATCCACAACAAAGATGAATTGGACGCCTTCTAGGCATAAATTCTCAAATAAGCAATACTACACTTCCTTATACTCAATCTAAATCTTCAATCCAATAAGTGACTACGTGTCACACTCATACGATCTTCCCGTGGTCATGCTCTCAAGACCTTTCCCATGAGGCGACAAATCTGCACATCCATACCACCTACCACACTAATACTGCAACACACATCAAGAACCTATGACCATGGTACAAAGCCTCTTTCACCAAACACCGATCTCAGGTGATACTGAAGACGACACCAAATTACTTCAAAATCACCTACGAGCATCTGAATTCACTTCCGATCACGTTCTCAACTCCAGAATCACCATACGAAGCTAATCCCAGACTCGGAATCCCAAACGGACATCAATATCTCCGAAATGTGATTCAAGCCAAACTTAGGAAATTCCTTCAAAAATGCTGACTTCCACAATATACGCCAAAACGCTCCCGAGTTATCCAAAACCCGATCCGGACATATGCCCAAGTTTTAAATCGTCATACAAACCTGCAGGAACCTTCAAATCCTGATTCGAAGGTTGTTTACTAAAAATCTCAACCTTAGTCAATTTCTCCAACTTAAGGCTTCCGAAATGAGAATTTTCTTTCCAATTAACTCTAAACTTTCCGAAGTTAAATTCCGACCACACCTATAAGTCATAATATCTTAAACGAAGCTACTCATGACCTCAAACTGCTGAACGACGCACTAGATCTCAAAACGACTGGTCGGGTCGTTACACTTAATAGGGCCTAAAAATGACATATTAAGCCAAGACATGTTTTGAAATCGTTTGTAATGAAATTTATGATTAATTATTGGAGATAAAAATACTAGATAAATTAGAATAAATTAATAAAAATGTAGAAAAATTATAGAAGAATGCCAATTGTTATAAAACCTCATTTTGAAGGTATATATGTAAAATTAAAAATAATTTGAGGAAAAATTTGGTATCAACAGTCATAATAATAAAAATTATAACGCATTCCTTCGAATATCTCTTTTTGTGTTTGAATTTGAATTACAAAATTTAAGTCACAATTATATAATATAATTTACAAGAAATTGCCTTGGATAAAAAAATTTAAAAAAAATAGTTCTGGCCAACTTTGGCCCACTTAGGCCCGGGGACCAGCCCACTTAGCCAAGGACCATTTGGGTCTAGGCCCGTCACGGGCCGGTTACTACACAAAGGCCCATTTAGACCGGGACCGTTTGGGCCCGGGACCAGAAAGGACCGGCCCATATAAGCCCGACCCACATGACCTGTTTAGGCCCGGGCCCAGCCCAGAATGCAACCTTAGATACAACAGACCTATTCCAACTTGAAAAATCGAAATCCGGACTCGATATCAATAAAGTCAACTCTCGATCAAACTTCTCAATCTTCCAAACCTTCAACTTTAGCCAATTCAAGACAAAATGACCTACATACCTCTTAGTCAATATCCGAACATACTCCTAAGTCCAACATAATCATATGAAGCTATCAAACCATCAAAACTCCATTCCGTATTCGTCTGCGCAAAAGTCAAACTCCGGTCAACTCTTTCAACTTAACCTTCTAACTTTGCGACTTAGTGTCCCGATTCACTCTGAAATTTCCCTGGAACCAATCTAGTCACCCCGGCAAGTCACATAACAAAAATATAACATAGAGGAGGAAATAAATAGGGGAATGAAGCTAAAGTACTCAAACAACCGATTGCGTCGTTACACCGGTCTTTTAAAAAATAGCAAAGTCGACTCCATTGGACTCCATTATACGCATGTTGGAAGTAACTCATGGAAATAATCCAAGAAATTCATAGGGTCCTCATAAGGTATACCACCATTATGAATAGGAAATATCTTGGTGATTCTATCCAAGCTCTTCAATCCTTTTGATGACATTGTAACGCCCTCAGCAAACTCTATAGCCATAATTGGCTGAACTGATGGAGTCTGATATCCGTGAGCCACCTTCTATAGAGTGTGAATAGTGGGAGTCTGGGATCCTCCCCAAATCTGAGAGACGGTTGGTGCTACAGAAAATACACCGGTACGGGCCATGCTCTCCATAAGACCGACTAGACGGACTAAAGCATCCTAATGTACAGGGGTAGCAATGAACCCCTCTGGCACCTGAGTTGATGTTGATACCCAATTTTTCCCAAAATATTTTAAAATTGCATATATACTTCCAAAATCATGCATCAATAGCAATTGGTATTTTTCCATAATTTTCCTACATTTTTATTAATTTGTCCAGCATTTTATTTCCAATAAATAATTACCAAAATTGCATCACAAACAATTTCAAAGTCATTTCTTGATTTAATTTATTATTTATGGTCCTAATAAGACCAAATCATTTCATAATTAGCCAAATTGGAATCTTTTGGCTATAATTGTAATGACTTTGCAATTATTGCCCAAGCATATAATTTTGTACTATTTTTTACCAAAAATTAGTCATTTGTGTTTCAAAATACTAAATAATCATCTTAAACTATTTTCTATGCATGAAATTCATTTTTTAAAATTATTAGCTATTTTACATATGATTTTAATTAATTTGAATTGGGTATTTAACAAATAGCCTATTTTTAATTCAATTACAGCCTAAAATAAACCAGCCCCAAACCTCAATTAAATCAACCCAATACCCCAAAGCCCAACTCCTAAATCTACCCGGCCCAGACCTGACTTAATTTAGGTCGTTGATCGAATTTTATCAACGGCCTAGATTCAACCTTACCTAATTTAACCTAAACGACCTACCCCTCATCGCCTCCTTTCTCTCTTTCTCTCTGTCGTTACACCCTTTCATTCTCTCTCAAGCTCCCTGCTAAACCATGGCTTCCTACTCGCCGGTCGTTTGCTCGCCAGTATTAATTGTGGTTCTCTACCACCCCCTAGCCTCTATGTCTCCCCCCATGTCCGGATTCTTGCTACCCTAAGGTCCTCAAGGTACCAGCGGCTGTTCAACTCACACCTATGGTCTGTTCTTTCCGTTCTCAGGCCACCATGGCCCGTCCGAGTAAGATCTTTCTCTTTCCGGCTAAATCTATGTTTTCTAAGCCTGACTCTCTCTATATTTTGATTATCTCTCTCAAAACCCTAATTTTATCTCTTGACTCTTTAGATCCGTAACAGAGCATTCTGAGTTATTTTGCTGTTTTCCATGTGAATCTTTCTGATCTTTCAAAAACGCCTCTTCATCTCCATAACTAGGGTTTCTTAACCCCCTTTTCAAAATGACTCTTCCTATGATTTTAAGTGATGTTCTATAATTTCTACTGTGTTTAAACAACTTATTTAAGTTTTCCCCCTTTACCTGATTTACTATGTTAAAAACCCTGATTCTTTTGGTTTTAATCCTGGGTTCTGAGACTGTTTTTGCTTATTTGTTCGTTTGATTTGTATGTATACCTGTTTCTCATGAACTCGTTCTAAGTTTCTGTGATTTTACCCTATTATGCTTTCTGATTTTTGCTTCTTCCTCCTATATTATGTTTACTTTATTTATTGACAAAAACTTGTTGTAACTTCCTCTAATCAGTACTTTTTTCTAGTTGAATCCCTGATTTTCTGTGATTTCTACCCTATTATGCTTATTAGGGTTTTTGATTTTACTCCTTCTTGCCTATATTGTGATTATCTCGTTTATTTACAGAAATTTGTGTTAAATCCCCTTTAATCAGTACTACTCCTATTTGAATCCCTAATTTCTTGTAATTGATACCTTTCACTAATTTCTTGTGATGATCTCCTTTACTGATTCCCTATGGTAACATTCTTTACTAATTTCTGACCTTTAGTTTATTCCTTGCCTTATTACATGATTGACTATACTGTTAATTGTTTCTTATTTCTGACCTTTAGTTTATTCGTTATGCTCCAGTTACAAAATTGATCTCCTTTCTTATTTGTCTCTTATCGTTTGAAGTTAACTCCCTTAATTAAGGGAGTACTTATACTGATTCCACTCTAATTGGTTCTAAGTTCCATAATTGTGATTTTTACCTTATTCTACCTAGTTTCAAACTACTATATATATGCTCTCTCATTAACACACAAAGACGCGAACTGACACTAGTTCAAACTCTGTCTCACACTAAAAAGCTCTTTACTCTCTCTTACTTTCTACTTGCTACTTGCTACTTGCTACTACTACTAAATTAGCCGGCTGCAAGCCAAGGAAAATTATTATACTCTCATGTTCTTCAGCTTATCATGTTTCTAATCTGTTTCTATCTATGGTTTTGATGTTCAACGTGTAATTGACATATTTACATTACTACTTCATCTAGCATGTTGGTTATGTCTAACCTTCTTAGGGAATTTCTGAACATGTTTTACTCCCCATGGTAGTCTATCTCAATGTGACTCTACCCTGTTTGAATACTTGTGTACTTGCTGTCTAGTCTTGATATGTATCTACTTTTGCAAAACTGATTTGTCACTCTAAGTATCTAACTCAATGTTGGTTCTGATATTCATAATATGTTGGTACCATTAGTTATCCACAACCCCATTAGTCCCCCCCCCCCCAACATTTATGATTATATACAACCATTAGCAATTCTGAAACCTATGACTTATTGGCCGCTATTCCTTGAAATTTCTATGCTTCTGTTTGTTATGTGTTCACCATACATGCTCTACTTGTCCCTAATCCCCAATGATCCCTGTGTGAAGGATTGTTATCTGAGTATGTTGAACCTGTTTGGTTCTGTGTTTGATATGCTATCTGTTTAATTCCTGGTCAAACTATCTTACTATTAAAACCACTTCATAGTTTTCTAAAGTTCAACTGAGTCTTTTCAACATTGTTTTATACCAAAGCCTTTTCAAAACTATGTCAAGCACTCCCACTCTACTCTTAGGTCCTTAAGCTCTGCCCCTCTAGTGTGTGACTGTTTTGGGATCCATGTGAGATCCCTCTGAACTCTGATGCACTGGAGCTGGCTCTTCCACACTGCACTTACTCAGTTCTGGTTATGAAATCTGGGTGTAGCACTGCCCGAGATCCCTTGAGGTCCTTAAGGAACTCTGACACACCTGGACATGAGAAAGGCTATGAAATACTTGGGCATTTGAGGTTCTGGAAATCTGGGCCTGTTTCAGGCTCCGGATAGTGTAACTTCTTCTTTTCCTTTATCTAATTATGTAATTCATTCTAATATTGGTTTGTAATAATTATTGTAAACGAATGTTGGGGATGGCTAGTGAAATGGGGAGGGTAGCTATATATTTCTATCATTGGGGTAGAAAGCACGTTATAGGATTTACTTTATCTGTACTTGCATTAGAATCCATGCTTTAGGACCAATACATTCAAATCATGTCATGCACTAGATATCATGTTCTTAGGTTAACTGCTTCAGCATCTAATTTGACACTAATACATATTCATGTTAATGATTTATCACTTAGAAATACTTCTCCTAGGTTAATAAAAAGCATCAACACAAAAGTTGTTACTCAAGTGCATTCATAAAACATGCTTAACGGCTCTGTAACTCCTTGTGCATTTATAGATCATGCCTCTAGGAATCATGTCTTAACCATTCTGCATTTATGGGTGCGTATTAGATACCATGCTCTATGGTCTCGTTTAAAATGCCTAGTTTAAACTACTAATTCATAAAATAGGTTTAAAACAATTTCACATTTGATTATCCTGTTTCAATAAAACTGGTAATAATCCTTGTATCCTCAGATTTACAACACCTAGAACAGCATGCTTTTAGGCAAAAACAAATTTCTGAATTGTTCAATGATTCTGATAACTATTATGCATGATATCACGCCGAGGAAATCCTTAGGTAATCAACCTCTATAAACTTGAATTCTCTGCTGGATTGTGTTAGTGTTTAAAGGTTAACAGTTTTTAAAATCAGTAGGCAAACTGATTAGGGCCCCTGCTTCTGAGTTTAAGAAACAAAAATGCATATCTTTTGTGTTTTGATATCCACTCAGATATCCTGTTTAGGTCTTTTCTCTAATAAAAACGGCTCTTGTTTGTGTTTGAGACGTGCTGCTTATGTGCATTATTGTGGAGGTAAAGTTGAGCCTCATAACTGTTTTCCTACCTTTATCTATTAAGTCCTATTTGTTTGTGCTTGTCGCCTAGAATTTTCTCCTTTAGAAAACCTTAGGGGTTATGTTTAGAACTGCCTATATTAGAGGTCCTAAATTCCTCCAGGACCATTAAGAAGGGACGGGTAATAGCACGCATATAGATCGTTAAATAAACTCGTTGAATAACCGCTAAAGGGTGGGTTAAAGGATAGATATGGATATGATGACCGGTGCGCTAATACCACGTGTAGCCCTTTTCTGAGGAGTGATTATCGGGCATTGTAGGGATGTGATTCTATAGGATAAATAACCTAGGACTCCCCTATCCCTTACATATGTGTGCTTAGACTGTAAATATTTTAAAACCTTATACATGTGTCCAGACTTCAAATCTTTTAAAAACTTTATCATGTATGTGTGCTTAGACTGCGAGTCTTTTCAAAACCTTTATTTGTTTACATGTATGCTCTTTGACTTGTTATTTTATACTTTTTTAAATTCACAAAGCTTGTTTGGTCGCGAACCACAGTTGTGGACTTTGAGGGGTGCCTAACACCTTCCCCTTGAAGTAATTTCAAGCCCTTACCCAATCTTTGGTTATCCAATCTGTGTTATAAATGACCCTTAGTAGGTGCCCTAACGCACCATAATTCGTTAGGTGGCGACTCTTCAAATTCCTTATATCCGTTTTCCAAAAGAAAACGAGTTGTCCCAATAATGTCAAAGACCCTGACCGATTCGAAAGGAGAGGAAAAAGAGGCGCGACAATATGTCGACTCTGCTGGGGAGTTAGGCTTTAACCATTTCAAACTGCTTTGTGAATTTGACCTTTACTTTGTTAATATTTGCACCCTTTCCCTTCCCCCCCCCCTATGTGCAATTACTTATCTCTTTCAAGTATTTAATCTTTCTCAAAAGCAAAACTGACATGTTTCCTTGTTTCCCTTTGTAACTGCTTTAAATTACAACTGTTGTATTTACCGCTTTCATAACGTGCAAATACATGACTACATGCTTTTATTGCTTATATATTGATGCATAATCATGCTCAACATCATATTCCACTCGTTCCAATACAAATCCTATAGCAACGCTTGATGAGTGGTTGCGCTCTTCCTATTTCATATCACCCTTAAATTCGAAAAGGCTTATTTGCGGTAAAACCAGTCGATCAGAGATGCAGTCGATAGTTCCGTGCCTTCCCCCTTGAGTTGTCTGCTCAAGGGTACTGGTCTAAAACCCCATAGAAACCTTACTCAGTAAAATTGTGCATGCATCATGGTCAAACCTAGTCGGGTTAATGTGTCGTCCGCACAATAACGCTTTAAGACAGCCTTGTCCAAAGTCCACCGAGGTTTCCATAATCCCAACGAACACAATCACGTTATGTGCATTTATTTGGAGAACTAAATGCTTATATGCTAATCATAAGTGTATAAATAGTCGAGTCTGGCAGGGGTACGGTCCTAACTATTTTTGTCTTGCAGAAATATGAGGCACGAGGTCTCCAATTTCGGTATGGTTAGCAATATCCCTCCAATGCTCCTGAATTGGTGGGAGGATCTTCACTCCAACAACATGCTGATTGAGGCCGTCACATTGTTTTGGGATAGTGAAAAAGCTATATTCCGCTTTGGGAATATTGAAATGACACCACTTCTAGAAGAGATAGGAGGACTAGCTGGGTTAGTCCGGGAAATTCCCGGGTTGTTGTTCCTGAGAACCGCACGGGAAAAGGCTTTCTGAAAATGATGGGTCTAAAGAAGAACGCTGAGTTAGACTGTCTAAAACAGACATGCATACCCTTCGAGTACTTATATGAAAGGTACAGTCACAGAAAATCATACCGTACCTATCACGACAAATTTTCCATTACATCTTTGGGGCATATCCACTGTAGGGTATTTGTATTCATCGCATGCTTTCTGGGACTGATAGTGTTTCCAACAAAGAAGGAAAGGATCCACACCAGGTTGGCCATGGTAGCCAAGGCTTTGATGGAGGGAATTGACGGTCAATGTCCCTATGATCATCTCTGACATTTACCGAGCTTAGAACGTTGTCAAAGAGGAGCTAAGCACTTCGAGGGTTGCAATCTGTTATTACAACCGTGTCTCTTAGAACATCTCCAAAAGGCTAATACCACCAAGAAACTTCCGCGAAGGGCTTGGAATGATCACATTGCTTTCCATCACCCCAAACGGATGACATATATTCCCGACAAGTTTGCTCAGCCAGAGACTGCCAAGGAGTGGGTAGAGTTCTTCGATAACCTCACTAGGGAGCAGGTACAATGGATGTTCGAGTGGTTCCCAACAGAAGAATTCATTGTCAGGTCCAGGGATGCACCACACCTAGTGTTGATCGGTTTGAGGGGGATATATCTTTACGTTCCTCTCCGAGTCATGAGACAAGCAGGCAGAAAGAAAGTTGTGCCAAGGGTCGACAAGATACGCCATTTCCGAGCTGACTTCCAGGATGATGATATTCCCTATATGTGCCAAGACCAACACATGTGGCATTGCATAATCATAATGGAGAAGAATACAATTGAACGAGACAAGTACCACACAGGATGTGCACCTTTTTACCCGGCATGGTTAGAAGATGACTTGGATGGGTTAGTCAGGCCACGGATCAGCCGAGGACACAGAATCATAGACGAGAGTGCCGAGGGTCAGTTCAAGTATAATCAGCTGCGCAAGAGGATCCACGAGTCTGAGAATGAGCACTGGGAGATACATGAAACCAACAAAAGGTTGATCGAAGAATGGAAAGACATGGCCATCCGTTCCAATAGGAAGCTGGAATACTTGAAGCACTGGAGCTAGCTCTTCCACACTGCACTTACTCAGTTCTGGTTATGAAATCTGGGTGTAAGCACTGCCCGGGATCCCTTGAGGTCCTTAGGGAACTCTGACACACCTGGACATGAGAAAGGCTATGAAATACTTGGGCATTTGAGGTTCTGGAAATCTGGGCCTGTTTCAGGCTCCCGATAGTGTAACTTCATCTTTTCCTTTATCTAATTATGTAATTCATTCAAATATTGGTTTGTAATAATTATTGTAAATGAATGTTGGGGATGGCTAGTGAAATGGGGAGGGTAGCTATATATTTCTATCATTGGGGTAGAAAGCACGTTATAGGATTTACTTTATCTGTACTTGCATTAGAATCCATGCTTTAGGACCAATACATTCAAATCATGTCATGCACTAGATATCATGTTCTTAGGTTAACTGCTTCAGCATCTAATTTGACACTAATACATATTCATGTTTATGATTTATCACTAAGAAATACTTCTCCTAGGTTAATAAAAAGCATCAACACAAAAGTTGTTACTCATGTGCATTCATAAAACATGCTTAACGGCTCTGTAACTCCTTGTGGAGCTGGAAGGCAAAATCATCAAGAGGGTCGAAGACTGTCAAAAGGCCAAGGGAAATGAAGGAGGCCATCTGGCCAGAGCATACCTAATGTTAGGGCTGCGCGAGCTAGGGAATTTGTTCGATGGGATCAAGGATGCCGAATTTGGGGAAGGTCCTTCTGGGACTAAGTAAGATAGGTTTTCCTCCCACAACTCATCACCATAAAACTCCACCGAAAAATCCAACTATTCAACCACAATACAACGCTTTCCACTCTCCGAGAAACACCCCACTGATCGTCCCTGAACCACAAAACTCCATAAATGACCACCTATATACCCAGACGCCAGGCCATCATAACAACCTCATCAACGTAAAGACTCTACCTCACTCCACCCAACCTATTTCTTACACACCTGAATCCATTGAGAAAGATTTTCTTATCAAGAATTTGGCCGAAGAACTCAAGAAGCTGACTAGCCGAGTTCAAGGTGTTGAAGGAAATAAGGAAGTTGAAGGGTTGAACTATGAAGATCTCTGCATACAACCCTATGTTGAGCTACCCGAGGGTTACAAACCTCCTAAGTTCGATATGTTCGACGGCATAGGTGATCCTAGGGTCCATCTGAGGACCTATTGTGATAAATTGGTTGGAGTAGGAAGGGATGAGAAGATTCATATGAAGTTATTCATGAGGAGCGTCACGGGAGATGCTTTGTCTTGGTACATCAGCCAAGACCCTAAGAAGTGGTCCAACTGGGTGAACATGGTATCAGACTTCATGGACCGATTCAGGTTCAATACGGAGAATGCTCCAGACGTGTTTTATATTCAGAATCTTAAAATGAAGCCCACGAAAACTTTCCGCGAGTATGCTACTCGTTGGAGGTGTGAAGCGGCTAAGGTTAGGCCTGCCCTAGATGAAGAACAAACGAACAAATTCTTTGTCCGGGCACAAGACCCACAGTATTATGAGCAGCTGATGGTGATTGAAAACCACAAATTTTCTGACATCATCAAGTTAGGTGAGAGAATTGAAGAAGGGATTAAAAGGGGAATGGTTACCAATTTTGAAGCACTACATGCCACGGACAAGGCCCTGCAGTCTGGTGGCATATCCAAAAAGAAAGATGTGGGAGCCGTAATGGTTGTACAGGGACCTAAATCCCCACTAACATATCGAACCTCTCCACTCACCTACCAAGCACCCTCGCCTACATATCAGTCAGCACCTCCACCAACATATCAGTCATCTTTACCACCTACCTATCAACCTACTTCTCCTAGATATACCCAACCAGCCCCTGTTTACCATACATACAACTCTCAACCATCTCACTTATAGTCACCCCCTGCTCGCCAAAATTTCCCGAGACCTCGACCCAACTTCGATCGCAGACCGCCTAAACAATATACTGCCATTGCTGAGCCTATTGACCAGCTATATGAAAGACTGAAAGTCGCTGGCTATGTCACTCATATCCCTGTTGTAACCCCTGAGAATCCCTCTCAATGCGTCAATCCAAATAAGACATGTGCATACCATTCCGGCATGAAGGGGCATACGATTGAGGAGTGCCGCTCACTGAAAGATAAGATCCAGTATCTAATCAATAATAAGGTCATCCAAGCAAAGGAATCTACTCCCAATGTCTGCAACAATCCGCTCCCAGACCATAGGGGTGGAGGCATCAACATGATAGAGATAGAAGAAGATTGGGACCTAGAGGGGTCGATCGGGTTGATCATACAAGATGATGACCCAAAGAAGCCAGCAGTCACTCTTAATCCTATCATAGTCCAGATTCAGCCATCCGGAGATGTTGAGGTAGCTGCGTTAGTCCCATTCAAGTTCGAAGCGGCACCACCTGCAGATGGACCTATGCCGTTTGAGGTTGAAGTTATGCCACCTGCTACGACACCTGTTCCATTTGAAGTGAAAATAGCTGCACCAATCACAGTGACGGTGTCAACCATGCCTCTTTTCCAAACTAACGATGTACCTTGGGACTAAATAGCTGAGGCAAGAAGGGAAGGTAAAGTCAAGATTGAGGAAGTTGTCGCTGCATAGGGGATGACAAGGACCAGCAGGGTCTATACACCTAAACACTTGGAAGAGTCCATCAAATAGGCTTCCAACAGACCACCCATCATTGAAACAGGCCCATAATGATCTTTGGAGGAAGGTGCGGGCCAAAGAATACTCAGTCATCGAACAGCTGAACAAAACTCCAGCCTAGATATCCATCCTGTCCTTACTACAGAATTCAAAAACACACAGGAATGCTTTGATGAAGGTGTTGAACGAAGCATATGTGCCAAATAACATCACTAGTCAGGAAATGGCGAACATGGTAGGGCAGGTACTGGAAAGTCATAAGATCACTTTTCACGAGGACGAACTGCCACCTAAAGAGTTAAGTCACAATAAAGCACTGCACATCACTGTGCAATGTGAGGACTACTTTATCACCAGGATGCTGATTGACGGGGGATCCAACCTCAACATCTGTCCATTGACAACTCTCAAGAAGTTGGGCATGGGATTGTACGAGATAAGAGAAGGGTCTATGAATGTAAAAGCTTTCGATGGCTCTCAGAGGTTTACTATCGGGGAAATCAATCTTTGTCTGCAAATGGGACCCACATGGTTCAAGGTTGAATTTCAGGTAATAGACATATTTGCGTCCTACAAATTGTTATTGGGACGACCATGGATACATACCGCTGAGGCTATGGCATCAACATTGCATCAGGCAGTGAAATTCGAATGGAACCATCAAGAAGTGATCATCTATGGAGATGGAAGCAACCTTATCTATAGCCGCCAGACCATCCTGTTGGTTGAAGGTAGAAAAAGGCTGGGTGGAGAAACCTACCACCACATCGAGCGGGTTAACGCAATAGACAAAGACAAATGGTGTGATAGTAAGATCGAGAGCATACTGAACTGGAGTGGGTACGAGCCTAGCAAAGGATTCGGCAAGAATCTTCAAGGGATTTCCAAACCAATACAGCTCAAGCGCCATGGCACCACTTTTGGTCTGGGATACAAATACACTTGGCAAGAATACAAGAACTGGTCGCCACCATGGCGCAGTCCCTACTATCCGTTGGAACATCCGATACTAGATTTGGAGCAGACCTTCCAGCAAACTGATATCATATGGGGGTCGGAGGTAGAAGAAGCATTGGCAACCTTGAAGAATCTATTCTTGGAAGATGATGATATGGACTTTTGCGTCATTGTTGAGGAGGAGAGGGAGGAAGGCCCTTCAATCCATGTCGTGAGAAAATGATCATTCCTTAAGAACTTGACTATCACAACATCCAGGGACCAACGAGTCCCGGGGTAGCAAGGTTGAACAAGCATTGTCTATTTTCATTTGCTAATGATTTCCTTTTCACATTTCTATTTTTGAAATAAGATCTTCGATGTCCTAAAATATTTATTTAAATTACCAAAAGCATTTTTTATGAATCAATACTTATTATTATCGTTTTTCTCTCATTGCTTCTATACAACATTACTATTTCCTATCTTGATGAACCAATGACTGTGAAATGCAACGAGACAACGCAACAAAAGGACATCAATTCAGAAGAAGAGGATGATATACCTGATGAAATTGTCAAAGAAGTTGAGGATTTCGAGAATAGACCTAAGTCAAATCTGGACGAAACTGAGGTCGTCAACCTTGGAGATTCAGAGAATGTCAAACAAAACCCGCATCAGCATCCACCTGTCACCGTCAGAGAAAGAAGAATACATATAATTCTTGAAAGAGTATGCAAACATATTTTCATGGTCGTACGATGATATGACCGGACTAAGTACATCCATTGTGGCTCAAGTTGCCAACCAATCCAATGTGCCTGCTAGTAAAGTAGAAACTACGGAAGTTCAAGACTGATATGAATCTAAAAATCAAGGAGAAGGTCACTAAACAAATTAGCGCCAAGGTCCTCAGGGTGGTTGAATACCCAACATGGTTAGCCAGCATCGTTCCAGTTCCGAAGAAAGATAGGAAAGTTAGGGTTTGTGTCGACTACCGGGATCTCAACCAAGCAAGTCCGAAGGACGATTTCCCTCTTCCAAACATACACATCCTGATCGACAATTGTGCCAAACATGAACTTCAGTCGTTTGTGTATTTCTTCGCCTGTTACCATCAGATTTGGATGGACGAGGAAGACGCTGAGAAAATGTCTTTCATTACGCCGTGGGGAGTTTACTATTGAATGATGATGTCATTTGGCCTAAAGAATGTTGGGACCACTTATATGAGAGCTATGACCACTATCTTCCATGACATGATACATAAAGAGATCGAGGTATATGTGGAAGATGTCGTCATCAAGTCCAAGAAATCCACCGACCATATAGCAGATTTGAGGAAATTCTTCAACAGATTGCGGAAATACAACTTGAAATTAAACCCCGCGAAGTGTGCATTCGGGGTTCCTGTTGGAAAATTGCTTGGGTTCATCGTCAGCCGCAAAGGGATAGAATTGGATCCATCAAAGGTGAAAGTCATCCAAGAGTTACCACCGCCAAAGAACAAGAAAGATGTGATGAGTTTCCTGGGACGCCTTAACTACATCAGCCGGTTCATAGCCCGGTCCACGATCATATGTGAACTAATCTTCAAAATGCTGAAGAAAGATGCTGCAACCAAATGGACAGAGGATTGTCAAAAGGCCTTCGACAGACACAAAGAGTACTTGTCCACACCGCCAGTCTTGGTAACACCAGAGCCAAGTAGACCCTTTCTATTATACCTCACACTACTAGATGGAGCTTTCGGCTGCGTTCTGGGGCAGCACGACGAGACACGGAAAAAAGATCAGGCTATATATTATTTGAGTAAGAAGTTCACTCCATACGAGGCACGGTATTCTCTACTGGAACGTACTTGTTGTGCTCTAACCTGGGTAGCCCAGAAGTTGAGGCACTACTTCTGTTCATACACAACATACCTCATCTCAAGGATGGATCCTTTGAAGTACATCTTTCAGAAGCTCATGCCCACTGGCAAGCTATCTAAGTGGCAAATCCTATTGAGTGAGTTTGACATTGTCTATGTGACTCAGAAAGCGGTCAAGGGACAAGCGTTGGCAGACCATCTTGCTGAGAACACCGTGGATGGAGAATACGAACCCCTGAAAACGTATTTTCCCGATGAAGAAGTGTTGTTCATAGGAGAAGACATTGCAGAATCCTATGAAGGTTGGAGAATGTTCTTTGATGGAGCAGCGAATTTCAAAGGAGTCGGTATTAGAGCTGTTTTAATATCTGAAACCGGTCAAAATTACCCGATATCTGCTAAACTCAGATTTCCCTTCACTAACAATATATCAGAGTATGAGGCCTGCATCCTATGGCTCAACATGGCCATTGATATGAATATTCAGGAGTTGCTGGTAATTGGTGACTCAGATTTTCTTATACACAAAGTACAAGGAGAATGGGCTACCAAGAATTCCAAGATACTGCGTATTTGCACCATGTGAAGGAATTGTGAAAGAGGTTCACAAAGATGGAAATTTGTCATGTCCCCATAATTCATAACGAGTTTGCCGATGCATTGGCCACTCTATCATCCATGATACAACATCCATATAAGAACTTCATAGACCCTATTCCAGTGAAGATCCATAGCCAGCCCGCATATTCTGCCCATGTTGAAGAAGAAGCAGACGTAAAACCATGGTTCCACGATGTCAAGGAGTATTTGTCAAAGGGAGAGTACCCAGAGATTGCAAATCATACTCAGAAATGCGCGTTGCGGAGATTGTCTAATGGTTTCTTTCACAGCGGAGGAACCCTGTATAGGAGAACTCCCGATTTGGGATTATTGAGATGTGTCGATGTGAAGGAAGCTTCCAAACTACTTGAATAGATACATGTTGGGACCTGCGGCCCACATATGAATGGTTTTGTCTTGGCCAAGAAGATACTTAGAGCCGGTTATTTCTTGATGACCATGGAAACAGGATGCATCCAGTACGTCCGGAAATGCTACCGATGTCAGGTACATACAGATATGATAAAAGTATCCCCAAATGAGCTCAATGCCACAAGCTCACCATGGCCATTTGCCGCCTGGGGAATGGACGTCATTGGACCAATCAAGCCTACAACCTCAAATGGACACAGGTTCATCTTGGTAGCTATTGATTACTTCACAAAATGGGTCGAAGCAGCATCTTACAAAGCAGTAACCAAGAAAGTCATGGCTGATTTTGTTCACGACCGTATTGTTTGTCGGTTTGGAGTTCCAGAGTCAATCATCACCGACAACGGCTCCAATCTAAACAGTGATCTGATGAATGCCATGTGCGAGACTTTCAAAATAAAGCACAAGAATTACACATCCTATAAACCTCATATGAATGGAGCTGTAGAAGCCGCCAATAAGAACATCAAGAAGATATTGAGAAAAATGATAGAAAAGCACAAACAGTGGCACGAAAGGTTATCATTTACCTTACTGGGATACCGCACCACAGTTCGTACGTCAATTGGGGAAACTCCTTAATTTCTGGTTTATGGTACGGAAGGTGTTATTCCTACCGAAGTGGAGATTCCTTCCTTAAGAGTCATACAAGAAGCTGAGCTCAGTGATGCAAAATGGATAAAGAGTCATTATGAGCAGCTAGCCTTCATATATGGGAAAAGAATGAATACAGTGTGTCACAGACAACTTTACCAGAACACAATGACCAGAGCCTTCAACAAAAGAGTCAAGCCAAGACAGTTCACACCGGGTCAGTTGGTGTTGAAAAAGATCTTTCCACATCAGGATGAAGCCAAAGGAAAATTCTCTCCCAACTGGCAATGTCCGTATATGGTTCACCGAGTATTGACAGGAGGAGCTCTTATACTTGTAGAGATGGACAGAGAAGTCTTGCCAAAACCAATCATTTTTTATGCAGTCAAGCACTACTATGTGTAACTCTTTATGCTTTTCTCAAATGATGTAAATAGAACTACGCCTGACCCGATTCACGTTTAAGAAGGGATATGTAGGCAGCCATATGGGTTTGGTCACAATTCAATAAAAATCTCATTTCCCCCCTGCAATTGGAAACTGGGGCAGAATTTTTAGGAGGACCCTCAAAATTCTGAAGCAAGTTCATCCGATTGCAGCATGCACAACAGTCAAAGACGTCAACCCATATAACTAGGGAAGAATTTTGAGGAGGACCCTCAAAATTCTGTAGCATGAGAGGTTGTAATATCTTGAACCGTGTCACAGTTGTTGGTTCATCTAAATTTCTTAAAATATATTTTATACTATGTCTTTACAAAATCATGCATCCTTGCTTTCAAAAATAGCTCTGTTTAGCAAACGCTACCCCGATGATGTAAACGGGATCATCATACCAAACCAAACGAGTCAAGCAAATCCAGCGGGGACACGAATCAACCTTCCCCATCTACAAAACTCACGATTTTTCTTTGGATGCAGGCACAAAGAATAAACATGTTTCGTAGTCACAACCCTCACGACAATTGCAATATCGAAATCTGCTACCAGCTAAGAAATCCTACTATCATTTGCTATTTATTCTTCTGCATAAGGCTAAGCTCTGCCTTCATTTTGAATGGGACTAAGCTTTGTCCCGCACTCTGCATGAGGTTAAGCTTTACCTCCATTTGCATAAGGTTAATCTCTGCCTTCCCTTGCATAAGGCTAATCTCTGCCTTCATTCGCATAAGGCTAATCTCTGCCTTCCCTTGCATGGGAATAAGCTCTGTCTCGCACTCTGCATGAGGTTAATCTCTACCTCCATTAGCATAAGGCTAATCTCTGCCTTCCCTTACATAAGGCTAATCTCTGCGTTCCCTTTGCATAAGGCTAATCTCTGCGTTCATTCGCATAAGGCTAATCTCTGCCTTCTCTTGCATAAGACTAAGCTCTGTCTCCACCCTGCATAAGGCTAATATCTGCCTTCCATTTGCATAAGGCTAATCGTTGCCTTCCTATCTGCATGAGGTTGAGCTCTACCTCCATTTTCCATAAGGCCAATCTCTGCCTTCATCTGCATAAGGCTAATCGCTACCTTCTCCTGTATGAGGCTAAGCTCTGCCTCCATCTTGCATAAGTCTAATCTCTGCCTTCCCTTGCATAAGGCTATTCTCTGCCTTCCTTTTACATGAGGTTAAGCTCTACCTCCATCTGCATAAGGCTAATCTCTGCCTTCCCCTGCATGAGGCTTAGTTCTGCCTCCAATTTACTTTTTCACCGAGACTAACCGCTGTCTCTCAAACATTTACTTCGCTTCTCTTTCGAGCTAAGCTCCGCCCTCCGTTTCACAAGACTAAGCGTTGTCTTGTTGACATCATATTACTTCATCTCATGGGCTGAAATATCGTCGAATTGTCCAAAGGCGTTATAGTCTAACGGCATCATCCTCATAGCCGGAAGACACCATGTCATGGCCTGAGGATCTCTCCCACTTTGCATATCATTATTCAAAGGTGTCATAGTTCGGAGGCACCATCCTCATGGCCCGAGAACATCATTTCATGGCTTGCGAATCTCCTATCAAACAATTCATGTCTCAGGATATCATGGTCTGAGGACGTCATCCCTACCCGTCCGACGACAACTTTCATAGTCCGAAGGGAACCTGCATCATGTTTAAATTTATGCACAACATACGATTGTAGTATTCTTATCCGAAGATGACCCGGCGAGCAACGGTTATCCCAGCAGGAGCGATCCCACTCCAGTTCTCCCAACCATATCCAAAATCGATCTCCCGTAAACTATTCATTCGCTCATCCCTAGATGTTGCGTCCATTCTTGCAACGACTTCACCGTTATATCTCGCCGATGAATCTGGAACTACATACGACCTGATTCTTGTAAAACCAGGGATATGTAGGCAATTCAGAAGCTAGGGCGCGGCCCAAATCTCTCAAACTGTTTCGCTCGGTCAAAATTAGCCATCATATCTTTACCCGACAACTCTTTAATCCTTTCCGGGTAAAGAAGGCAGCTGTTGATACCCAATTTTTCCCAAAATATTTTAAAATTGCATATATACTTCCAAAATTATGCATCAATAGCAATTGGTATTTTTCCATAATTTTCCCACATTTTTATTAATTTTTCCAGCATTTTATTTCCAAAAAATAATTACCAAAATTGCATCACAAACGATTTCAAAGGCATATCTTGATTTAATTTATTATTTATGGTCCTAATAAGACCAAATCATTTCATAATTAGCCAAATTTGCATCTTTTGGCTATAATTGTAATAACTTTGCAATTATAGCCCAAGCATATAATTTTGTACTATGTTTTTTACCTAAATTAGTCATTTATGTTTTAAAAAACTAAATAATCATCTTAAACTATTTTCTATGCATGAAATTAATTTTTTATAATTATTAGCTATTTTACAAATGATTTTAATTAATTTGAATTGGGTATTTAACAAATAGCCTATTTTTAATTCAATTACAGCCTAAATTAAACTATCCCCAAACCTTAATAAAATAAGCCCTATACCCCAAAGCCCAATTCCTAAATCTACCTAGCCCAGGCCTGACTTAATCATGGTCGTTGATCAAATTTAATCAACGACCTAGATTCACCCTTACCTAATTTAACCTAAACGACCTACCCCCTATCCCCTCATTTCTCTCTTTCTCTCCACTGTTACACCCTCTAATTCTCTCTCAAGCTCCCTGCTAAACCATGGCTTCCTACTCGCTGGCCGTTTGCTCGCCAATATTAATGGTGGTTCTCTACCACCCCCTAGCCTCTATGGCTCCCCCCATGCCCGGATTCTTGCTACCCTGAGGTCCTCAAGGGACCAGCGGCTGTTCAACTCACACCTATGGTCTGTTCTTGCCGTTCTTAGGCCACCATGGCCCGTCCGAGTAAGATCTTTCTATTTCCGGCTAAACCTATGTTTTCTAAGCCTAAATCTCTCTATCTCTTGGTTATCTCTCTCAAAACCCTAATTTTATCTCTTGACTCTTTAGATACGTAACAGATCTAAGAGCATTCTGAGTTATTTTGCTGTTTTCCATGTGAATCTTTTCGATTTTTCAAAAACGCCTCTTCGTCTTCATAACTAGGGTTTCTTAACCCCCTTTTCAAAATGACTCTTCCTCTGATGTTAAGTGTTGTTCTATAATTTCTACTGTGTTTAAACAACTTATTTAAGTTTTCCCCTTTTACCTGATTTACTATGTTAAAAACCCTGATTCTTTTGGTTTTAAACTTGGGTTTTGAAACTGTCTTTGCTTATTTGTTCGTTTGATTTGTATGTATACTTGTTTCTCATGAATACGTTCTGAATTTCCATGATTTTAACCTTTTATGCTTTCTGATTTTTGCTTCTTCCTCTTATATTATGTTTACTTTGTTTATTGACAGAAACTTAGGGTAACTTCCTCTAATCATTCTTTTTTCTAGTTGAATCCCTGATTTTCTGTGATTTCTACCATATTATGCTTATTAGGGTTTCTGATTTTACTCCTTCTTGCCTATACTGTGATTATCTCATTTATTTACAAAAATTTGTGTTAAATCCCCTTAATCAGTAATACTCCTATTTGAATCCCTAATTTCTTGTAATTGATACCTTTCACTAATTTCTTGTGATGATCTCCTTTACTGATTCCCTATGGTAACATTCTTTACTAATTTCCGACCTTTAGTTTATTCCTTGCCTTATTACATGATTGACTATACTGTTAATTGTTTCTTATTTCTTTAATTAGAGATTTATGAACCTGGCCCTAATAACCTGTTCTATACTTGCAGTGTTTGAATTATTTCTTTATTCGTTATGCTCCAGTTACTCAATTAATCTCCTTTCTTATTTGTCACTTATCGTTTGAAGTTAACTCCCTTAATTAAGGGAGTACTTATACTGATTCCACTCTAATTGGTTCTAAGTTCCATAATTGTGATTTTTACCTTATTCTACCTAGTTTCAAACTACTATATATATTCTCTCTCATTAACACACAAAGACCCGAACTGACACTAGTTCAAACTCTCTCTCCCACTAAAAAGATCTTTGCTCTCTTTTACTTGCTACTTGCTACTACTACTAAATTAGCCGGCTGCAAGCCAAGGCAAATTATTATACGCTCATGTTCTTCACTTTGTGTTTACTCTCCTTACTGGTATGTTCTGATTTTCAATTCAAGTCCCAAAACCAATATGTTTCTTTTACTGCTCCAGTTTATTATGTTTCTAATCTATTTCTATCTATGGTTTTGTTGTTCAACATGTAATTGACATATTTACATTACTGCTTCATCAAGCATGCTGGTTATTTCTCACCTTCTTAGAGCATTTCTGAACATGTTTTACTCCCCCTGGTAGTCTATCTCAATGTGACTCTACCCTGTTTGAATACTTGTGTACTTGCTGTCTAGTCTTGATATGGATCTACTTTTGCAAAACTGATTTGTCACTCTAAGTATCTAACTCAATGTTGGTTCTGATATTCATAATATGTTTGTACCATTAGTTATCCACAACCCCATTAGTCCCCCCCCCCCCCCCCCCCAACATTTATGATTATATGCAACCATTAGCAATTCTGAAACCTATGACCTATTGGCCGCTATTCCTTGAAATTTCTATGCTTCTGTTTGTTATGTATTCACCATACATACTCTACTTGTCCCTAATCCCCAATGATCCTTGTGTGAAGGATTGTTATCTGAGTATGTTGAACCTGTTTGGTTCTATGTTTGATTTGTTGTTTGTTTAATTCCTGATCAAACTATCTTACTATTAAAACCACTTCATACTTTTATAAACTTCAACTGAGTCTTTTCAACACTATTTTATACCAAAGCCTTTTCAAAACTATGCCAAGCACTCTCACGCTACTCTTAGGTCCTTAAGATTTGCCCCTCCAGTGTGTGACTGCTTTGGGATCCATGTGAGATCCCTCTGAACTCTGATGCACTGGAGCTGGCTCTTCCACACTGGACTTACTCAGTTCTTTTTATGAAATCTGGGTGTGAGCACTTCCTGGGATCCCTTGAGGTCCTTAGGGAACTCTGACACACCCGAACATGAGAAAGGCTATAATATACTTGGGCATTTGAGGTTCTGGAAATCTGGGCCTGTTCCAGGCTCCCTATAGTGTAACTTTTTCTTTTCCTTTATCTAATTATGTAATTCATTCAAATATTGGTTTGTAATAATTATTGTAAACGGATATTGGGGATGGCTAGTGAAATGGGGAGGGTAGCTATATATTTCTATCATTGGGGTAGAAAGCATGTTATAGGCTTTACTTTATCTGTACTTGCATTAGAATCCCTTCTTTAGGACCAATACATTCAAATCATGTCATGCACTAGATATCATGTTCTTAGGTCTACTGCTTCACTAGCTCAATTGACACAAATACATATTCATGTTTATGATTTATCACTTAGAAATACTGCTTCTAGGTTAATAAACAGCATCAACACAAAAGTTGTTACTCATGTCCATTCATAAAACATGCTTAACGACTCTGTAACTCCTTGTGCATTTAGAGATCATGCCTCTAGGAATCATGTCTTAACCATTCTGCATTTATGGGTGCATATTAGATACCATGCTCTAAGGTGTCGTTTAATCGGCTAGTTTAAACTACTGATTCATAAAAGAGGTATAAAACAATTTCACATTTGATTATCCTGTTTAAATAAAACAGGTAAAAATCCCTGTATCCTCAAATTTACAACACCTAGAACATCATGCTTTTAGGAAAAAACACATTTCTGAATTGTTCAATGATTCTGATAACTATTATGCATGATCACACGCCTAGGCAAGCCTTAGGTAATCAACATCTATAAACTGGAACTGTCTGCTGGATTGTGTTAGTGTTTAAAGGTTCACAGTTTTCAAAATCAGTAGGCAAACCGATTAGGGCCCTTGCTTCTGAGTTTATAAAACAAAGTTGCATATCTCTGTGTTTTGATATTCACTTAGACTTCATCCACTTAGATATCCTGTTTAGGTCTTTTCTCTAGTAAAAACTGCTCTTGTTTGTGTTTGAGACGTGCTGCTTATGTGCATTATCTGTGGAGGTAAAGTTGAGTCTCACAATTGTTTTCCTGCCTTTATATGTTAAGTCTTATTTGTTCTTGCTTGTCGCCTAGAATTTTCTCCTTTAGAAAAACCTTAGGGGTTATGTCTAGAACTGCCTATATTAGAGGTCCTAAATTCCTCCAGGACCATTAAGAAGGAACGGGTAATAGCACGCATAGAGATCGTTAAATAAACTCGCTTAATAACCGCTAAGGGGTAGGGTAAAGGGTAGATATGGATATGATGACCGGTGCGCTAATGCCACGTGTAGCCCCTTTCTGAGGAGTGATTACCAGGCATTGTACTGATGTGATTCTATAGGATAAATAACTTAGGTCTCTCCTATTCCTTACATATGTGTGCTTAGACTGTAAATCTTTTAAAACCTTATACATGTGTTCAGACTTCAAATCTTTAGAAACTTTATCACGTATGTGTGCTTAGACTGTGAGTCTTGTCAAAACCTTTATTTGTTTACATGTATGCTCTTTGACTGCTTATTTGCTACTTGTTTAAATTCACAAAGCTTGTTTGGCCGGGAACCACAATTGTGGACTTTGAGGGGTTCCTAACACCTTCCCCTTGAAGTAATTTCAAGCCCTTTCCCAATATCTGGTTATCCAATCTGTGTTATAAATGACCCTTAGTAGGTGCCCTAACGCACCCTAATTCATTAGGTGCCGACTCTACAAATTCCTTATATCCCTTTCCCAAAAGGAAATGAGTTGTCCCCATAATGTCTACGACCCTGACTTATCCGAAAGGAGAGAAAAAAGGGGGCGCGACAGTTGGTCCAACTGGCACAACTGGAGCAGGGATCTCCTCCTTCTGCTCAATCTGAGGCTTTGCGATAGGTGTTGTTGCACGGGCTCCAAGATGAGCTCTTTCTCGAGATCTACCTCGGCCCCGGGCCCTACCTCTTGTAGTGGCTCTAAAGAAGAGGCTTTAGATCCTACTCGGTATGGATGTTGTGTGTGTCCTTACCATCTGTGAGAGAACAAGAACAAGATGATGCAAACATCAGCGATAGAATAATGTCACACGACAGAGTCAGAAAGAGTGAAATTTCCTAAAGCCTTGTAGCCTCTAGAAGATAAGTACATACATCTTCATACTGATCCTCCAGACTCTACTAAGCTTGCTCATGAATTGTAAGACCTAGGAAACCTAGTGCTCTGATACAAACTTGTCACGGTCTGAAATCCCAACCATGGAGCCGTGATGGCGCCTAACATTAACTTGTTATGAAAGCCAACATTAGCAAATAAATTCACCATTTTTAACAATTTAAAAGCAGAACAGTAACAATTAACAGCTGATAAACTCTGAAATGCATGAGATAAACTCCAAAGTAACGGAGTCTATACTAATCCTATAAGTCTGGAGTCATAAGTACATGAGCGACTAGAATACTACAAATATTGTCTGAAATAAAATAACTGTCTGAAACTATATAAATAGTAAAATATGATAGATGGGGGCTTCAAGTACAGCAAACGCCGAGCAGCTCTACCTTAAGTCTCCTGTAGAAGTCAGATCCGAATAGTCTCCTATACGCGCCGCTAGGACCAATACCGTGATCTGCACAAGAAGTGCAGAAATGTAGTATGAGTACAATCGACCCCATGTAATCTGCAAGTGTCGAGCCTAACCTCGACGAAGTAGCGACGAGGCTGTGACAAGACACTCATAATAAACATGTACGGGTAGTAAATAAAAGACAACAATATATAAAGAAAATTGATAAACTCATAAGAATGGGACCCGAAGGTCAACTAACAGAGGGCCCCAAAATGACATCATCTCATAACGTCATCTCATAGTACAAAAATAGAGAACTACAACTACCAATAGTTACAAAACATCATACTCCGTTGTGACACGCAACCTGATCCCAACTTTTAACACAATATATGTTGCGGCGTGCAACCCAATCCTAATTTCATATCAATATCTGTAGCAGCATGCAACCCATTCCCATTATCAATTCATTTCAATACTGTTGCGGTTCACCACTTGTTCCTACTATCAACTCATTAATATGAACAACTCAACGTAACCAGATTCTGTAATCTCAACACAAAAAGAAATAAAGTGTATAGAAAATCAAGGAACTACAAGTATAGCTAAAAGGCTCCCACAATCGGACATAATATAATAAAGCGCACAAGTATGGTAAAGACAATAAAGGCAAGTAAAGATATGAATCAATGAAGATATACAATAATACAAGTAGGAACATATAGCAAGTAAGCAGGTATTGATTGAAGAATGAATAAACCAAAACATATAGCAACAAATTGATAGATAACAATAAGGTATGAGTGAAAAGTAAGAACATGTAACATATCAAAGCATGTAACGAGATATAACATAGGATATAAAGGTAAATAGCCCAACCCGCATGCTTTAAACCATGATAGATCATATACACTCGTCACCTCGTATATATGTCATCCCCACACATATTTCACGTAACGAATAAACCAACAAGTCCTAGTTCCCTCAAGTCAAAGTTAAATACGATACTTACCTCGTTCCGTAATCAAATCAATAATCAACCATAAATTTTTCTTTAGAACAAGCCTCCAAACTAACCGAATAGCCAAATATCATTCAAACAATTCAAAATAAGCTTTAGAAACTACCCACGAGTGAAAAGGTTCTATGATTGATGAAATAGAAAAAGTCAACAAAAGTCAACCCGACCCGCTTGGTCAAAATCCGAGACCGGGACCAAATCCCGATTACCCATTCAATCCCAGCCTGGTTATGTCATTTGTTTTGAAATACGACCTCAATTTGAGGTCTAAATCTCAATTTTACAAAATCCCTAATTTCTACCATGAAATTCCTAGATTTGATGCTCAAAATTCATGAAAAGAAATGGGAATTGATTGAAAATTAGTTAAGGTGCTTACCAATGATTTTAGGAAGAAAAGCTCGCAAGAAATTACCTCTAGAGTGATTAGGGTTGAAAAATAGAGTGAAATGAGCTAAGTCCCGATTTTCCCCACTTTTACCCCGCTGCAAGCCTCGCAATTGCAAACTCTTGTTTGCAATTGTGATGCCCGTAAATGCGAACATTAGTCTACAAAATAAAGTTGTGCAACCGTCCCCTGGTGTCGACTTTGTGACATAAAACATTGCATTTGCGATTAACCCAACTTCGCAAAAGCGAGAAAGACATCGCAATTGTGAAAGTTGTCCAGCCTAGCTTCCAGTCTGTCACGACCCCAAACCTAAACTGGTCGTGATGGCTCCTATCATGAAACTAGGCTAGCCAACTTCCTCAAATTCAAAGTTGATCGATATTTCATAAAATTTCCTGGGTTAACATTTCAAAACAACAAAAATAGATAAAGCATTTAAAACACTGCCCCAAAACCTGGAGTCAACGTCATGAGCATCTATGAAACGATACAATGTAATACTATTTTATTACTACAACCATCTCTAGGAATAGATAGTAAATGACAGGATAAGAAGGTAAAAGGGTATGATGCGGACGCCGAACATCTACCTCAGAATCCCGAACCGGCTCCAAGAGCATGCGAAATAGCTAGCGCTCAGACCCATCACCTGAATCTGCACACAGGGTGCAGGGAGTAATGTGAGTATGCAAACTGAGTATTAATGAAATTAAATAATGTCTAAGGTTACGAAACACGTAAAACCAGTCATCAATGCACCGTAAATGAAAATCTTTCTTCCAGAAACACAGATGCGATATCTTGTAACATTTAAAAATCGATTTAAGTAAAAATGTCCTTTGAAAATTATCTTTTCACAATTCCCATAGAAATCAAAGGGGTTCAGTATATAAAATGGCAGGGGTTCATAAACAGTCTATCAGATGAAAACATATATCATAAACTGCCCTCGGGGTTATCATCACTCAGCATCAGTCACTCAACATGTCTCACAATCACTTAGTATCAGCCCCTCGGGCTACCTCACAGTCACTCATGCCTCCCAAATCACTCGTCACTCGACACTCGCACTCAGTAGGTACCTGCGCTCACTGGGGGTGTACAGACTCCGGAGGGGCTCCTACAGCCCAAGCGCTAATATCAAGCCATCTCGTGGCATAATCACTCAGGCTCTCGGCCCCTCACATATCAAAAGAAGTATAACATGCTACGACGTGCAGCCCGATCCCATAATATCCTCATAACATAGGCCCTCGGCCATACTCAGTCAGAAATATCACAAAGCCACTCAGGCTATCAATAAAACGGGGTGCTCGACCGAAAATATCATTTTATATCACAAAATAATGTAAATAAGATTGAGCTTCGAAATTAGATAAACATGATATCAGTGAGTGTAAATCATAAGTTAACACAGTGAGGAATAGAAGAAACAAACATCCCCCAAGGGTCCAAAGAGGCCGGCACAAGGCCCAAAACATGGCGTATAACCCAAAATATAGTAATAATCGTAGCATGTGAAATATCATATGATTTAGTATCAAATACGCAACTTCATAGTTGCCACGGGACGGACCAAGTCACAATACCTCAACAGTGCGCGCCACACACTTGTCATCTAGCATGTGCGCCACTCCAAAAATAGTGATAGAATACAAAGTCCGGGGTTTCATACCCTCAGGCAATATTTACAGTCATTACTTACTTCGAACCGGCCAAAATACTAATCCGTGATGCCTTTGCCTCTCGAATCGACCTCCGATTACTCCAAATCTAACCAAAATCAGATTTATACCATCAATATATGCTAAGGAACAAAGCCCATTCGAAAAAGTATCAAAATTAACAAAAAATCCTGAAATTGGCCAGACTTGACCACCGAGTCCACGTCTCGGAATTCGATAAAAATCACATTTCAAGAATTCTTATCCTCCCATGAGTCTATACATACCAAGAACATCAAAATCGGATCTCAAATGTCCCCTCAAATCCCCAATCAAAGGTCTCAAATTATAAGACCTAATTCTCCAATTTTAGGGTTTAAATCCCACTAATTTCATGCCTAATTAATTAGAAATCACCATAGAATCAAGTATTAGTTCAAAAACCTTACCTCCAAGTGTTTCCCATCGATTCCCTCTTCAATCCCTCTCAAAAAGCTTCAAAGCCGTTAAAAAATGGTGAGAAATGGGCTAAAAATCGCGAAGATGGGTTTTTATACATTCTGCCCAGGTGTATCACTCACTGCGATCACGGAACTCCTCACGCGATCGCGAAGAACAAAAATGCTGCCCCACCAATTTACCTTACGCGCTCGCGATACACTTCCACTCAAACCGACGCGATCGCGAAGCACAACAGCTCAGCCCCTCACGTGCCCTCCAACCTCTATGTGAACGCGAACGGCACCACGCGTTCGCAATGCTCAACGGCCATACCCTCACACGATCGCGACCTCCACCACTCTATCACATAGAACAAAACTCTACCCATCCTCAGCTAAGCCTACGCGATCGAAAACATCATCTTGTGATCGCGTAGAAGGAAACCAGAACCTTCACACCAGCAAAATCTGCAAAGTTTTTAAGCCAAGAATTGGTCCGT
Organism: Nicotiana undulata; assembly: GCA_005239495.1. Lineage (NCBI taxonomy): Eukaryota > Viridiplantae > Streptophyta > Magnoliopsida > Solanales > Solanaceae > Nicotiana > Nicotiana undulata. The sequence goes on from ML294151.1 coordinate 73,278, forward strand.
TAACATCCCCGAAACTCACCCGAGGCCCTCGAGACCTCAACCAAACATTCCAAAACATCTCATGACCTTATTCAAACTTAGTCGAGCCTTCGAACCACTCAGAACAACGCCAAAACACTAAATCAACCTCGGATTCAAGCCTAAGAACTTAAAAACTTAAAAACTTCGCCAATGATGCCGAAACCACTCAAAACACGTCCGATTGACCTGAACATTTACACAAACATCCTAAATGACACTACGAACCTATTTCAACTTCCGGAATTCCATTCACACCCCGATAGCCTATTTTCCACTGCCGACCGGAAATCGCCAAACACTCAGTTTCGCCATTTCAAGCCTAATTCTACTCTGGACCTCAAAACCACATTTAGAACACACTCCTAAGTCCCAAATCACCTAATGAATTTATCCGACCCATAAAATCCACATTTCGAGGTCGTTTACCTAATAGTCAACTTCCGGTTGACTTTTCTAACCATAAGGCCAACTTAAGAGTCTAAGTGTCTCATTACTCACTACGACCACTCTGAACCATAACCAACCGACCCAACACAACATAATTAGGCTAGGAAACATGTGATAAAGTAGAAACAAGTAAAACGGTCCTAATCTCATGGAACGACTAGCCGAGTTGTTATATTCCCCTTTCTTAAACAAACATTCGTCCTCGAACGGGTCTAGAAACATACCCGGAGTATCAAATAAGTGAGGATATCTGCTATGTATCTCCCGCTCGGTCTCCCAGGTGGACTCCTCCATCGGATTCCCTCTCCACTGCACCTTCACTGAAGCTATATCCTTAGACCTCAACCTTCTTACCTGACGACCCAGAATAGCCACTGGCTCTACCTCATAAGACATATCCCCCTCTAGCTGAACTAAGCTGAAATCCAAGACATGAGACGGGTCACCAACATACTTTCGTAGCATGGAAACATGAAACACCGGATGAACACCTGATAAGCTGGGTGGCAAAGCAAATTTATAAGCCACCTCTCCAACCCTCTAAAGCACCTCAAAAGGTCCAATGAACCAGGGACTCAACTTGCCTATCTTCCCGAACCGCATAACACCCTTCACCGATGACACCTTCAACAACACCTTCTCCCCAACCATGAAAGACACATCCCGTACCTTGCGGTCCGCATAACTCTTCTGCCTAGACTGCACCGTACGAAGCCGCTCTTGAATCAACTTAACCTTATCCAACGCATCATGTACCAAATCTGTGCCTAATAGCCTGGCCTCCCCCGACTCAAACCAACCAACCGGAGATCTACACCTCCTCCCATATAAAGCCTCATACGGAGCCATATGGATACTCGACTGATAACTATTGTTATATGTAAACTCCGCGAGTGGTAGAAACCGGTCCCATGAACCCCCAACATCAATGACACAAGCCCGTAACATGTCATCCAGAATCTGAATAGTGTGCTCTGACTGCCCGTCTGTCTGAGGATGAAATGTCGTGCTCAACTTAACCTGAGTACCCAACTCTCTCTACATGGCCCTCCAAAAGTGAGATGTGAACTGAGGACCTCTGTCAGAAATAATAGAAACTGGAATACCATACAACCGGACAATCTCCCGGATATAAATCTCAGCTAACCGCTTCGAAGAATAAGTAGTACCAACATGAATTAAGTGCGCGGACTTGGTCACCCAATCCACAATAACCCATATAGCATCGAACCTCCTCGATGTTCGTGAGAGTCTAACTACAAAGTCCATGGTGATCCGCTCCCACTTCCACTCCGGAATATCCAACCTCTGATGCAATCCACCTGGTCTCTGGTGCTCATACTTGACCTGCTGACAGTTGAGACACCGATCCACAAATCCAACGATGTCCTTCTTCATCCGCCTCCACCAATAATGCTGTCTCAGATCCTGATACATCTTCGCGGCACCCGGATGGATGGAATAGCGCGAGTTGTGGGCCTCTGCTAGAATTAACTCTCGAAGACCATCCACATTGGGCACACATATCCGACCATGCATCCTCATAACCCCATCATCACCAATAACTACATCCCTGGCATCACCTCGCCGGACCCTATTCTGAAGAATGAGCAAGTGTGGGTCATCATACGGGCGCTCTCTAATCTGGTCATAAAGAGAAGACCTGGAGGATACACAAGCCAATACCCGGCGGGGCTCTGATAGATCCAATCTCACTAACTAACCCGCTAAGGCCTGAACATCAAGTGTTAATGGTCGCTCTGTTGCACGAAGATATGCTAGACTCCACAAACTCTCTGCTCTGCGACTCAAGGCATCGGTCACTACATTGGCCTTCCCCAGATGGTATAGAATAGTGATATCATAGTCTTTGAGAAGCTCCAAACATCTCCTCTGACGCAAATTTAAATCGTTCTTCTTAAACAGATGTTGCAGACTACGGTGATCAGTAAAACCTCACAATGCACACCCTACAAATAATGACGCCAAATCTCCAAGGCGTGAACAATGGTTGCTAGCTCGAGATCATGTACCTGATAAATCCTCTCATGAGTCTTCAACTGGCATGAGGCGTAGGCAATCACCCTACCCTCCTGCATCAAAACACAACCAATGCCTATCCTCGAGGCATCACAATACACGGTATAAGAACCTGAAGCTGATGGCAATACTAACACTGGAGTTGAGGTTAGTGGAGCCTTGAGCTTCTGAAAACTCTCCTCACACTCGTCCGACCACCTGAATGGAGCACCCTTCTGGGTAAATTTGGTCAAGGGTGAAGCAATAGAAGAAAACCCTCCACAAAGCGACGGTAATACCCCGCCAAACCAAGAAAGCTCCTAATCTCTGTAGCTGAGGACGGTCTGGGCCAACTCTGCACCACCTCTATCTTCTTAGGATCAACCTGAATAACCTCACTCGACACCACGTGCCCCGAGAAATCTATTGAGCCAAGCCAAAACTCACACTTGGAGAACTTTGCATAAAGCTTCTCCTCCCTCAGTCTCTGCAATACAACTCTCAAATGGTGAGCATGATCCTTCTGGCTACGAGAATATACCAGGATGTCATCAATGAAAACAATAACAAAGGAATCCAATTACGGCCGAAACACATTGTTCATCAAATGCATGAACGCTGCTGGGGCATTGGTCAGTCCAAAAGGCATCACCATAAACTCCTAATGACTGTAACGAGTCCTGAAGGTTGTCTTGGAAATATCAGAATCCCAAATCTTCAGCTGGTAATACCCGAATCTCAAATCAATCTTAGAGAACACTGTGGCACCCTGAAGCTGGTCAAACAAATCATCAATACGAGGCAAAGGAGTATTCTTGACTATAACCTTGTTCAACTGCCTGTAGTCAATACACATTCTCATGGAACCATCCTTCTTCTTTACAAACAACACTAGTGCACCCCAAGGTGACACACTTGTCGTATGAACCCCTTATCTAGGAATTCCTGAAGCTTCTCTTTGAATTCTTTCAACTCCACTAGTGCCATACGATACGGTGGAATAGAAATAGGTTGAGTGCCCGTCATCAACTCAATACCAAAATCAATATCCCTATCAGGCGGCATGCCCGACAGGTCTGCAGGAAACACGTCCAAAAAATCACGGACCACAGGAACAGAATCAATAGTGAGAGTCTTAACACTAACATCTCAAATGCGATAAACACCCCTTCTCTACCATACGTTGGGCCTTCAAGTAGGAAATCACCCTACTAGTCACATACTCAATAGTACCTCTCCAATCAACCCTTGAAAATCTTGGCATAGTTAAGGTCACAATCTTAGCGTGACAATCAAGAACAGCATGACACGTAGATAGCCAATTCTATTCCCAATATCACATCAAAGTCAACCATGCTAAGCAATAACAGATCCCTTCAGGTCTCCAGACCCCCAAAAGATATCACACAGGACCAATACACACGGTCTACAACAATTGTATCGCCCACCGGAGTCGACACTTGAAGAGATGTAATTAAGGACTCACGGGGCATATCTAGAAATGAGAAAAGTATGATGAAACATAGGAATACATGGAACCAGGATCAAATAAGGCCGAGGCATCTCGATGACATACTGAAACAATACCTGTAATCACTGCATCTGAGGCCATAGCATCTGGTCTGGCTGGGAGTGCATAGAATCAGGCCGGACCTCCACCTGATAGACCTCCCCCTCTAGGGCATCCTCTAGCTGCCTGACCCCCACCCCTAGCTGGCTGGGAGGGTGGCAAAGTAACTGGAGCTGAAGTCGAGGCTGACCCCTCTGCTGAGATGACCCACCCTAATGACGTGGACACTTCCTCCACACATGCCCTAACTCTCCACACTCAAAACAACTCCCTCGAGCTGGAGACGGGGACTGAAGGGAACCCTTTGCACTAGTATAACCACCAGAAGAACCATGCATAGAGGAAACCGTAACAGATGATGCTCGGGATGAACTCTAGGTTGGGAGAGCACTGAATGAAGAACAGGCCGGATGGGAACTGCGGGGACCATGCCCCGATGATGCACCACTATAGGCCGGGCGCACTGGCTGAGGAGGCCTAAATGAGCGGCATCTACTAGGCTGAAACTTTCCTCTGGAGGGAGCACTACTAAAACTACCAGATCTTTGAGGCCTCTTGCCCTCCCTCTCATCACGCTCCTAACGGCGAACTGCCTCAATATCCCGGGCAATATCCACTACCTGCTCAAAAGTGGCACCTGATACCCTCTCTCTGGTCATCATAATACAAATTTGATAAGTGAGGCCATCCACGATCCTCCTAATCCTCTCCCTCTCAGTAGAGATCAACTCTGAAGCATGACGAGGTAGCTCTAAGAACCTCATCTCATACTCTGTCACTGTCAACTCACCCTGATGCAGCTGCTCAAACTATCTATGCAGCTCCTCTCTATGAGACTGGGTAACATACTTCTTTAAGAAAATAGTGGAAAAACTGCTGCCAAGTAAGGGGTGTTTCACCAACAGGCCTACACCTCTCATAAGACGCCCACCAAGTGCATGTAGCCCCTGAGAACTGGAAAGTAGTAAACGAGACCCCATTGGTCTCCAATATCCCTACAGTGCAAAGAATCCTCTGGCACTTGTCTAAGAAGCCTCAGGCATCCTCGCCCTCAGCACCACTGAATGTAAGAGGCTGAAGTCTACCAAATCTCTCCAACCTGCGTTGCTCATCGTCAGCCATCATTGGAACCACAAAATCTTGAGCTGGTGCAACCGGCTGGGTTGGGGCTGCCCCTGGTGTCTGAAGTCCCTAAACGACCGGCTCAAGTGTATGGGCAGCAGGAATCTGGGTTCCTCCCCCAGCCTTAGAAGTAGTGGCAGTAGTAGAAACGGCGACTTCCTGTGCAAGACTAGTGCACACAGTCAAAATATGAGCTAGAGTCTTCTGAAGAGCTGGAATCACAAAAGGCATTGTCGGTGCCTGAGCCGGTCCCGCTGGAACATTTGCTGCGAGGACCTGATCCTTAACAATAGGTGCGTCCACGGATACTGCCCTTGCTGCTGAACGGAGCGCGCCCCTACCTCTACCACGGCCTCGACCGCGGCCTTTACCTCTCGCTGGTTTAGCTGGTGTCTGGTCACCCTGGTTGGTAGGGCGTGTTTTCACCATCTGTGAGAGAATGAAACACCAGAAGTTTAGTTTCTAGAATTAACAGATTCGCACAACAGAATTCAAGAATCTGAGATTTTTCCTAAGGGTTCTGTAGCCTCTCGAAGATAAGTACCGACATCTCCGTACCGATTCGCAAGACTCTACTAAACCTGCTCATGACCGGTGAGTCCTATGTAACCTAGGCTCTGATACCAACTTTTCACGATCCCAAACTTAATCTGGTCGTGATGGCGCCTATCATGAAACTGGGCTAGCCAATTTACCAAAAATAGCATATAAGATTTTTCCTCAAATTCAAAGCTGATCGATATTTCGTAAAATTTCCCGAGTTAACATTTCAAAACAACAAAAATAGATAAAGCATTTAAAACACCGCCAAAAACCTAGAGTCAACCGTCAAGAGCATGTATTAAATGATACAATGTAATACTATTTCATTACTACAACCAGTTCTAGGAATAGATAGTAATTGACAAGATGGGAAGGGAAAAGGGTATGTTGCGGACGCCTAACAACTACCTCAGAATCCCAAACCGGCGCCAAGAGAATGCGAAATAGCTAGCGCTCAGACCCAACACCTGAATCTGCACACATGGTGCAAGGAGTAATGTGAGTACGCCAACTCAGTAATAATGAAACTAAATAGTGTCTAAGGTTACGAAACACGTAAAAACAGTCATCAATGCACCATAAATGAAAAACCTTCTTCTAGAAACACAAATGCGATATCTTGTAACATTTAAAAATCGATTTCAGTAAAAATGTCCTTTGAAAATGTTTCTTTTCACAATTCCCATAGAAATCACAGGGGTTTAGTATATAAAATGATAGGGGTTCATAAACAGTCTATCAGATGAAAACATGTATCATAAACTGCCCTCGGGGGTATCATCACTCAGGATTAGTCACTCAGCATGTCTCACAATCACTCAGTATCAGCCCCTCGGGCTACCTCACAGTCACTCATGCCTCCAAAATCACTCATCACTCGACACTCACACTCAGTAGGTACCTGCGCTAACTAGGGGTGTACAGACTCCGGAGGGGCTCCTACAACCCAAGCGCTAATATCAAACCATCCTGTGGCATAATCACTCAGGATCTCGGCCCCTCACATATCATAACTAGTGTAACATGCTCCGACGTGCAGCCCGATCCCATAATATCCTCACAACATAGGCCCTTGACCACACTCAGTCAGAAATCTCACAAAAGCCACTCTGACTATCAATAAAACGGGGTGCTCGACCCAAAATATCATTTTATATCACAAAATAATGTAAATAAGATTGAGCTTCGAAATCAATTAAACATGATATCAGTGAGTGTAAATCATAAGTTAACACACTGATTAATAGAAGAAAAAACATCCCCCAAGGGGTCCAAACAGGTCGGCACAAGGCCCCAAACATGGCGTACAACCCAAAATATAGTAATAGTCGTAAAACGTGAAATATCATATGATTTAGAATCAAATACGCAACTTAATAGTTGCCACGGGACGGACCTAGTCACAATCCCTCAACAGTGCGCGCCACACACTCGTCATCTAGCATGTGCGCCACTCCAAAAATAGTGATAGAATACAAAGTCCGGGGTTTCATACTCTCAGGACAAGATTTACAGTCATTACTTACCTCGAAATGACCAAAATACTAATCCGAGATGCCTTTGCCTCTCGAATCGACCTCCGATTACTCCAAATCTAACCAAAATCAGATTTATACCATCAATATATGCTAAGGAACAAAGCTCATTCGAAAATTATCAAAACTAACCAAAAATCCCGAAATTGGCCAAACCCTACCATCGGGCCCACGTCTCGAAATTCGATAAAAATTACATCTCAAGAATTCTTATCCTCCCACAAGTCTATACATACCAAGAACATCAAAATCGAACCTGAAATGGCCCCTCAAATCCCCAATCAAAAAATACAACGAGTAACAACGAAACACATAAAATTTAATAATAGATTCCCAAACATGGAACACTACTTAATCACAAAAATGTCATAACCGACCTCATAAGCACGAACCCAACTGATATTATTACGTTCGATCTCATAAGTGTAATACTACTGAGGCGAACGACCTGATCCCATTAAAATAGAGAAACTATCGCACCGCGAAAATACATGTGAGTCGAGTATACACTAACCTAATATTTATCAAATATTCCATGAATTTCCAAAACAAGAGACTCAATCAATGATGTATTCTAACCTCATTCCCAATCCTAAATTAAGGAAATCATATATTCAAGGTAAATACAAATAGCAGGTTTAAGGTATAAAGTGAATCTATGTATATCATACATAACATGAATATACCTACATACGCACTCTCGTCACCTGGTGCGTACGTAGCTCCCACAACAAGTAGAACACAAAAATTAATACACCTAAGGGATAATTCTCTCTTACAAGGTTAGGCAAGAGCCTTACCTCGCTTCCAATCTCACTATACGGCTCTCAAACCTCACTTGAAATCCCCAAACAACACCGAGCAATTCAAAACTAACCAAAAGTCATATAAATTAATCAATTTATGTTCAAAAGTTCATAATTTGACTATTAAAGTGATTTCCCAACCAAATTCGAAAAGTCCATAAAAGCCACTCATAAAAGTCACCCTCGGGCACACGTGCCAAGATTACAATTTTTTTTGAAGATAAACATTACCCATGACATTACAAACTCAAATATATAATATATTCTTAATTCCATAATCAATTTCATGTTCAAATCCCATTTTAACCAAACCTTAGATTTCCAATGAAATCCCACAAATTTACACTAATTTCCATGTTCAAACTACCTGTAATCCATGTAGTTAACATAAAAATAGGTAGAATCCACTTACCTTGTGATGCTTGGTGAAAATCCCCGAAAAGAGCTCCCAAAGATCGACCAAACCAATAGAGAAGTTAGTGAAATGAGCCTAGGTCCCAAGTTAAATTAACCTTCTGCCCAGCAATTTTTGCATCTGCGAAACTTTGTCCGCTTCTACGACCCTGCATCTGCAAACAACCCTCTCACATGCCGCTACCACTAAGGTGTCGACCTTTCATTTATGCGAACTCCATATCGCAGAAGCGGCTATGCTTCTGCGAAAAATCATCCACATCTGCGGTTCTTACTCACCAGGCCAACTTCCGCATTACGCTCCCATTTCGCACTTGCGGAATTGTAGATGTGGTATTTTGCTCGCATCTACGCACCAGTCCACCCAAGCCAAAACTTGCAGGTGCGCTTCACTAGCTGCTTTTGCGGCTTTGCATATGCGATCCTCTTTCCGCAGATGTGCAAACACCAGACTTTGAAAACAAGCAATTCCAATCTCAACCAAAATGATTCGAAATCTATCTGAAACACACCCGAGGACCCAGACCCCATCAAAGCACACCAATAAGTCATAAATAGTATAGGAAACCACTGAGAACTCAAACCACACGAAATGACTTCAAAACTATGAATCACCTCTCAAGATCAAACTATTTAGTTCATGAACTTAAAACTTCAAACCAAGCGTCTGATTGAAGCTAATCTATTTGGAATGAATCCAAATATTATGCACAAGTCAAAAATCACAATGTGAACCTATTCCAAGGCTCGGAATCCCAAAGAGACTCGATAACGCCAAAATTCACTTCAAGTCAAACTTAGGAATTTCTAAAACTTTCAAAATTCCAACTTTCAACAACAAGCGTGGAAGCGCTCCCGGTCAACCCGAAACCCGATCTAAACATACGTCCAAGTCCAAAATCATCATACGATATTATTGGAACCTTCAAATTCTGGTTCCGCGATCGTTTACTCAATGTTTTGACTAAACTAAAACTTGGCCACCTTAGGCCACTATTATGGAATTAAGTGTTCTAAATTTAACCCGAACCTTTCCAAATTAAAACAAACCATCCCCGCAAGTCATAAAATAGTAAAAGCACATACGAGAAGTATTAAATAAAGAAACACGATGTAGAAAAAAAAATGATCGGTCGGGTCATTACACGAGACCTGTAGACCTGAAGCGCCAGCAAAAGCACAAGCAATTCAAAACCTTCCGAACCACATCAAAAACTCATCTGAGCCACTTGGGCTCCAAACTAACATTACTAGAAAATAGAACTATCGCAACAGTTATTTAGAAACGGTTACTCAAATGTTGCAATAAAATTTCTATGGCAACGGTTACGATTGTCACATAATCTTCTCAGACCTACTAAGATAGGTAGTAAAAAAACATTTGCATTAGGACAAAAATTGTCGATGTAGATTGATGTATTGTGAGGATGTCTTAATCCGTTGCAACAGAGGCATCTTGGCAACGATTCTTGAGAAAAAGGTAGGGGTGTGCATTCGAATCGGTTTATCGATAAATCGAATCGATTATTTGTTATCGGTTTATCGATATCGGTTTAACGATTTATCGATTTCGATTTCGAAATTTTTCTTATCGATTTTGATTTTGTCCTCTTCGATTATCGGTTTATCGATAAATCGATAAGATATACTAAAAAGACAAATACGATTTCATCTGAAGCGGACTGTATGATTAGAGTTGTATGACTCTGAAATTGCCATTTTTGGACTCCATACTTCGAATTTGAGGAACAAACATAGCTGGAGAAGTAAGACTGGAAGTAGGGTTTTGATCGCTTCAAGCATTGACGCCCGATTGACGTAGCTACCGCCGCAAATGCAACTGCCATTTCTGGAGAAATCAATGACTTGAAATACAAAGATATTATTTTGGTTCAAACAAATGATTACTTTCTTCTTTCTTTAATCTTTCTTCTTTATCTTTTAATACTACTACCTACGTAACTGATATTTCAAAAAAAAAAAAGAATTAGGAAGATTATATAATTTTTGGGTCATTTAATTTGTGAACAGGTTATATATACATCGGATTATCATTATCTTCGGGATTGAATAGCATCAAAATTATTTAGTAAATATTTCTTATTAATATTAACATTTGTTTGTTTTAATAGACTAAAAGAATATATGAACCTTAATATATGAAGCGAAAAGAAATGTCTCACGAAAATTTTGTTATTGGTGTAATCGATAAGCCCCAAAATCGATAAATCGAAATCGAAAAAATCGAAACCTTATTGAAACGATAACGATAAGCGTATGTACAAATCGATAATCGATAAGTAATTATCAATAAGGGTCAAAATCGAATCGATAAATCGAATGCACACCCCTGGAAAAAGGGATACTGCATCGGTTTTACTTTTTATTATATTAGTAAAGCGCTAGCGCCCAACCTATACAAGGGCTTTGAAGGGATAGGGGGAGAAAAGAAAAGAAAGAGGGTCATTTTCTTTTAGGAACATGGCTCCTTCATTCACTTGCTCATGAACTCGCAGCTTCGCCAGAAGCGACGAGGGGGGGCTGGGGAAGGCCGACGACTACATGAGGGGGAAGCTTTCGTAGAAGCTTTACCCCTTGCTTTACAGAGATAGTTATGAACTGACTAAATGACTAGATTCTCCCGGAACGCTAGCTAAGCTAATCGTCTTAGTTCCCTTCAATTAAATCAATAAGCTTTTTGATTGATTCAGGGCGCCGCCCCCCTTCTTAGAATTAGAACCCATTGAGGGGGGCCTCGGCCCGGGAAGGGGAGAGTGGCCGAGTGGTCAAAAGCGGCAGACTGTAAATCTGTTGAAGTTTTTCTACGTAGGTTCGAATCCTGCCTCTCCCACTTGTTTGTTGTAGACTTCAGAGAAGAGAAAAGAGGCATTCGTCAGCGTAGGAAGGCCAACCGAGCGAAGCTCTTTCTTTTTTTTGGCCGTGCCGTGAAGTGAAATTGTATCGTATGTTAGTTAGAGAGGTTGGCGAACTACTACGATCTATAGATTTCCCATCTATATCCAATCCCAACGAGAATAGAAGCG
>ML294152.1:0-13451 GCA_005239495.1 Nicotiana undulata
TCGTTCTAACCCTTTCATATACTGCCAATGATGAAAGGAACACGCATGAACTAGTAACCATTCATCCTATCAGCATCAAGACCACTATACCATCCAGATCCATAACTTGTGCAACTCGTGCACTCAATAACAACATCCCAAAAGCTCAATTTATAAAATAAACAAGACTCACACGAGAGGACTATCCTGCCATTTCTCTTGCCATTACCATATCATGCTAAAATCCTGATACACCTAGTGAAACCATATCACCCAAATCCGACACCAAGGATCATACTTCTACCTAACTAAGATGCAAAGCGTGATCCCATCCAACCGCTGGACCACATGACACACTCTAAGCCACCTTGCTCAAAATCAATAACCATGCGAAATTCGACATCAATTACTTAAAGTGCAATGCCATAACAACGGGGAAATCAGATGATACCATGCACCCCGAATCAGAAAGAACATAACCAATACGTCTCAATCCTGCAACACCCATACTGGCCTACCAATAACTCTAAGTCAATTCTGTTCACCCACAACAGGTAAATAACTCTTCGAACATTCATAATGACTGAATCATGACATATACTAACACCTAACTAGCTTTTCTCGCATCCTCGTAGTTCACAACTACAAAAATAATCTGTTCATGAAAACTCCCCGTCTCAAAATCCATGAGGCGCACCAATTGCCATATCTAATCCCAATTCCACCACTCAAACATATAACACGGCTCTAATACTCAATCATTCCGCGGGGATACTCCTATAATTCTTTTGTGCCACCAACAAACTTGAATATCGGCAGTCGATCCAACAAGAGAGCGCCGTAACATCAATGATGCACCCTTACTCAAACACATTGCCTTAAACCCATTGTACTCTATGAATGTATACTCTCATCCAGCCACCCAATAGTGGTATCCTTCACCTAATCATCTGAANATTCCTAGCCACAAACAACTACGTACCCCACTAGCCAAGAACTATCCATTGATCCTATTTAGAATCAAAATCACTATACATCACATGGGCCTCACGCCAGTAGAAATATACATCTCCAACCGTGGTAGAAATCACCAAGAACTCCCGAATCACATTCTTACAACACCAACCTGTCAGGACTGAATCCTTCTAACTCAACCAAGCTACGCATGCCACAAAATTCCAAGAGAATTGCTAAGAAAACACCTGTAACAACTCATTACCTTATAAACACCCAAAGAACTAACCATATCCCTTATCATGCCGATCCGACGTACTACCAAGTTGTCCTATTTATCCAAGTTCCTTCTGACTTACCTTCGAATTGATACTTCTTCTTGCCATAATACCGCAATTCTCAATCCCGACTCACCGCACGAAACCCGAGCATAAAAATATACNAATTGATACTTCTTCTTGCCATAATATCGCAATTCCCAATCCAGACTCATCGCACAAAACCCGAGCATAAAAATATACCGTCTAAGGCTCATAAGCCGCTGAATACTCCCTCAATTATCCCCAAATGCACCACATTAGAAATACTTACCCTAAAGAGACTTCCTGCGAATTAAAGTCATTACCTTCACTTTCCTGATAGTGATGGATAAAATCCATGATAATGCAAATACACCACAAGCGTTGACACCTTCCCCGTAAATCTCAGTTCTAGCCCTTCTCACACCTTGAAGACTTCCAATCGTTACATATAACCTTGAACCATCCAAACCATTCTCGAGAGTCACCCACTCTGCGCAATTCTCCATTAAACTGATCAAGTAACAGAACGACTTGACCCCGCTTGAAATCCACATACTAGGAAACTAATCCACACCTTTGAAGCAACAAGCACACTCATACATTTCACGCTCTACAATTACCAGTACAACTCCATCATTCAATGAATTCCACTATCCGTAAAGTACATTACAACTTGTATCGAAGAAATTTCTATCACTCGAGTCATTCCTAGACTCCACCTCTGCAGGTCATAACTGATTCACCAACATACCTCGAACCGAAACAAATACAACACATAATCGTGTAATCAACTTATCATTAGCTGACTCCCCCACTTGGCTCAAAGCCAAGGATCAAGACAAACAATAACTTAGATTCCCACACATTATCACTGCCACCATACTGTGGTGAGGTTCCACTAAATCCTCTATAAGCTTATATGACCCAGACCATCTAACCCTCAACTCGTATGCAATTCTCGCATCCACCATTGTAATGATCATGCCAACTCCCACAAGTGATCTAAACTCAAATTACAACATATATCATCTACTGGTAGAAAGAACTTGCTACAGATAAACATAAGGGTCACACACCTCAAGACAACCCGCAGGGGATACCCCTACCTGCTTAATCTAAAAATGTTATCTCCCTATACACTTCCGAAAATCATAGCTATCACGCAATCACTACAACTTCCTACATTAGAACACAACCACTGCGTGTCCCCAAGACATCCTATTTAGCGGTATAAGAACCTAAAGCTAATGGCAATACTAACACTAGAGCTATGGTCAAGAAATCTTGAGCTTCGGGAAGCTCTACTCACACTCGTCTGACCACATGGATACCTTCACTGGACACCATGTGTCCCAAGACTGCTACTGAACTGAACCAAAAATTCACACTTGGAGAACTTCACACAAAGCTTCTCCTCCCTATATCATTGTAATACCATCATCAAATGCCGACTATGCTATCCCTGGCTACAAGAGTACGACAGAGTGCCATCAATAAATACAATAACAAAGGAGTGCAATCACTGCCTGAATACACCGCTAATCAAATACATGAATGCTACTGGAGCATTGGTTAGCTCAAAAGACATCACAGGAAATCAGAACATAACAGGAAAACCCGCTTCACTCCACAACTAAACTACACGGGAGGTCCTTCAATACTCATAACTCGAAGCCATATTCTAACTCAATACAGAAGTCAAATAATCAATGGCTCTTGCCACATCTCTCGCCAATTCATTTTGGTCACAGTCAAACAACCTGGATACATCTAACTATCCAATTGAATCTCATGATGGGAGGTCAGGTACACCAAATAATTATGATTTACAAAATCTGGTACTAACTTTGCAGAAATATATGAAAGAGAAAAATGACCGCATAGAGAAAATATCCGACGTACCACTGGTAATTAAAAGAGTGGATATTGATGAATATTCACAACAACCTTGGACTTCAAGCGCGTCCCCTCTGCCAATTCGTAAGAAGTTTAAAATGCCTGACATCACAAAATATGATGGAACAATTGACCCACGAGATCATGTAGCTACATTCACAACGGGCGTAAATAGCAATGATCTAACCAAGCAGAATATTGAGTCCATTATGGTCAAGAAATTTGGAGAAATACTCACGAAAGGGGTATTAACATGGTATTCTCTTTTTCCTGAAAACTCTATTGATTCTTTTGTGGAGTTTACAGATTCATTCATAAAAGCACATTCGGGGGCTTAGAAGGTTGGGAAAAGGATGGAAGACATATTTAAGGTAAAGTAAGGGGATACCGAGTTACTCCGGAAATTTGTGGATAGATTTCAACGCGAAAGGATGATGCTTCCACGAGTACCTGACAACTGGGTAGCCATGGCGTTCGCGAGTAATCTAAATGAAAAAAGCTTAGAAGCCACGAGAAAACTAAAGGAAAGTTTACGAGAATTTCCTGCTATAACATGGAACGATGTGTACAACAGGTACAACACAAAGCTGCGGATAGAAGAAGACACGGTTAGACAATCAAGGGTTGATGAAAGAACAAGTTCGAGACAGTCAGAATCTGAAAAAAGGACCGATAAAAATAGGTACGAACCATACATGGGACCTGCGGGGTGAGATTCACGGTCTGAATCAGAAAACGTACGGTCTGACCCTACATCAAGGCACAGAGATGCGGGATCATCATCCAAGTTCAGAAAAGAATGAGATGTACGAGACAACGACGCTAATACGAACACAAGGATTGGTGACTACAGTTTCAATATCAGTACTTTCGAGTTGGTGGCTGTTCTAAGAAGCATGGGAGATAAGGTGCGATGGACAAAAGAAATGAGGTCAAATCCAAGCAGAAGAAATCCATATTTCTGGTGCGTGTTCCATAGTGACCATGGACATAAAATAGCAGATTGCAGACTATTGCAAGGTGAAGTAGAACATTGGTTAAACAGGGTTATATAACTGGCTTGTTCAGTAAAAAAGGCAAGCAATCATATATGAAGAATATACAAGAATCTCTAAAACCTCCATCTCCGAAAAGAACAGTCAATGTGATAGGGGGGGGGGAGAAGAAGTTAATGGCGTGACTTATACTGCTGCAAAAAAGACGTCGAAGTTCACGGCTACTCCTGGAAATCAAGTTCGCCAAGTTTTAGATGAAGATAGCATAACGCTTGATGATGCAGATGCGGACGACTTGATAATTCCTCACAATGATGCGCTGGTAATATCTTTACTTGTACATGATACTAATGTAAAACAAGTTTTAATTGATCCAGGTAGCCCCGTGAATATTATTCTTCTAAGAGTGGTGAATGAAATGCAAGCTGGCGACAAGATTGTACCAAAAGCACGATCCTTATCTGGATTCGATAATTCAACTGTTATTACGAAAGGAGAAATAATGCTTACCACATTTGCAGAATGAGTTATCAAGGATATGAAATTCCAAGTGATAGACACGGACATGACTTATAATGTGATCTTGGGAGGCCTTGGATTCATGATATGGATGTTGTACCGTCTACATTACATCAAGTCACTAAGTTTCCTTCACAAAGAGGGATTCAAAAAATCCGCGGAGATCAACAGACTTCTAAAACTATCAATTAAGTGATGGATTCACACACGACAAATAGTGATACGAACAAGAGTCCAATTGAGGACATGATAAATCAAATCACAACTAAAAGTGGCTCAGGGCAGATAGATGTAGATTCAAGACCCGATGTCATTCAAGAACCAGAAGAGAATGAAAATATCAAAACAACGATTGAAGAACTCGAAGTTGTTACAATATTCGAGCAATGGCCATACCGAAAAGTTTATATTGGAGCAAAACTGAGCCCAGAAATGAGAGGTAAGTTAATCAAAATTTTAAAAGCTAACACAGATTGTTTTGCTTGGTCGCATTCAGATATGACAGGTATAGCTCCGGAGGTGATGACCCATAAGCTGAATGAGGATCCATCATACTTACCAGTCAAGTAAAAGAAAAGGAAGCAAGGCTCCTTAAAAAATCAAGTGATTTAGGATGAGGTACAAAAGCTCTTAAAATTGGTTTAATACGGGAGGTAAAATACCCGAACCGGCTAGCTAATATTGTGGTAGTTCCAAAAAAGACTGGAAAATGGTGGGTTTGCGTAGATTATACTGATTTAAATAATGCGTGCCCAAAAAATTCATTCCCTTTACCACATATAGATCAATTGATTGATTCTATCACAAATCATGAGCTGTTGAGTTTTTTAGATGCATATTCAGGTTATAATCAAATAAAGTTGGATTCCCTAGATGAAGAAAAACTTCGTTTATTACAAAGCGAGGAACTTATTGTTACAAGGTTATGCCCTTTGGTTTGAAAAATGTTGGGGCCATGTATCAAAGATTGGTGACCAAAATATTTCAAGAACACCTGGAAAATACTATGAAAGTCTACATCGATGATATGTTAGTCAAATATGCACGAGCAGGATATCACTTTCACCATCTGTCAAGCACCTTCAAAATTCTCTGCGAATATAATATGAAACTAAATCCAGAAAAATATGCCTTCGGTGCGGCTTCAGGTAAGGTTTTAGGTTTTTTTTGTTTCTAACATAGGTATTGAAGTGAAGCCTACGCAGATAAAAGCCATTGAGGAGATACCAGACATACTCATGAGCAAAATAGAGGTGCAAAGGTTGACAGGAAGGATAATAGTTCTGGGAAGATTTATTTCCAAATCTTCGGAGAAAGGTTTTAAATTCTTTTCAATATTGAAAAGCAAAATCAATTTGAGTGGACTGATGAATGTCAACAAGCTCTAAAAAATTTAAAAACATATTTGTCAAACCCGCCCCTACTAGCTAAACCAAAGGATGGAGAAAGGCTACTCGTCTATCTTGTCGTGTCAGAAATGGCGGTAAGTGCAGTATTAGTACGAGAGGATAAAGGTAAACAATCTCCAATTTATTATGTTAGCAAATCTTTGTTGGATGTTGAAACTCGATATCCTCACTTAGAAAAACTTGATTAGCATTAATTATGGCATCTAGAAAGTTGACACCTTATTTTCAGTGCCATCATATCTCAATAGTAACTGCTTACCCCCTAAGGAATATATTGCATAAGCAAGAACTGTCAAGAAGGTTAGATAAATGGGCTGTAGAACTCAGTGAATATGATATCATGTACCAACCTAGAACTGTAGTTAAATCACAAATTTTAAAAGATTTTGTGGCAGATTGCAGCTCAGGAATAGTTCCTGAAGCAGAAAAAGAACTACATGTATTCACCAGATCTAATCCAGGTACTTGGATTCTATTTACTGACGGCTCCTCGAATGTTAAAGGAGAAAGTTTAGGTATTGTTTTAATTCCACCTTCAGGAGAAACCATAAGACAAGCAATCAAATGTTATCTTATAACTAACAATGAAGCATAGTACGAGGCTGTGATTGCAGGTCTGGAACTAGCACGAGAACTCGCTATATAGAAGATCATAATCAAAAGTGATTCACACCTGATGGTCAACCGGATGCAGGGGACTTACATAGCTAGAGAGGCACAAATGCAACAATACATGGAAAAGGCACGAGAATTGATAAGACAATTTAAATTGTGGAAAATTATGCAGATACCTAGGGAAGAAAATGCGAAAGCAGATGCACTAGCTAATCTCGCGTCAGTTGCGGAAGTAACATATGTTGAAAATGCTATTGTAATAGATTTGTTTCATTCAGCACTCGACCAAGATAAAAATGAGGTCAATTTCAATAATTTAACTTGGGATTGGAGAAACGAGTTTGTTAATTTTCTGTAGTATGGGACCCTTCCTGAAGATAAGAAAGAGTCTCAATTACTTTGACGAAAAGCTGCCCATTACTGCTTAATTCGAGGAAACTTATACAGAAAAATGTTTGGAGGACCTTTAGCAAGATGCCTCAGACCTTCTCAAGCAGAATATGTGATGAGAGAAATACACGAAGGACATTGCGGTAACCACACAGGAGGAATATCCTTGGTAAAGACTCTAATAAGAGCAAGATACCACTGGCCAAAAATTGAAGAAGATGCAGAAAGTTATGTAGCAAAGTGTGATAAATGCAAACGATAAGGCAATAACATGCATCGCCCAGCAAAGCTATTACATTCGGTTATTTCCCCATGGCCATTTATGAAGTGGGGGATGGATATCGTGGGTCCATTGCCACAAGCTAAAGGAAATGTATGATTTTTATTAGTATTAACTAATTATTTTTCCAAATGGGTAGAGGCAGGAGCCTTTAAACAGGTGTGAGAGAAAGAAGTCATGGACTTTATTTGGCAAAATATTATATACTAGTTCAGAGTGCCAAGAGAAATTGTATGTGATAATGGCCCACAATTCATAGGCACGAAAGTCACAGAAGTTTTCCAGAGTTGGAAGATTAAAAGGCTAACTTCCACACCTTATCATCTGTGTCCAATGGACAAGCTGAATCAACAAACAAGGTTATTATTAATAATTTGAAGAAGAGATTAGAGGAATCAAAAGGCTAGTGGCACGAGGTGTTGCCAGGAGTCTTATGGGCTTATCGAACGACAACAAAGATATGCACAAGAGAGACTCCATTTTCACTTGTTTATGGTGTAAAAGCCTTAATTCCCGTTGAAATAGGTGATCCAAGTACGAGATTTACACAAGCAACTACGAAATCAAATAACGAAGGGATGAGAACGAATTTGGATTTGCTTGAAGAAATGAGAGAAGCGACTCTAATAAGAATGGCAGCTCAGAAGCAAATTATTGAGTGATACACAACAAGAAAGCTCATCTAAGATACTTCAATATTTGGTACTTCGTCCTCAAAAAGTTTTTTCGATCAACGAAAGCATCTGGTGCAAGGAAGTTGAGTCCAAATTGGGAAGTTACTTAGAGGATTTGAAGCATCACTGGAAAGGGAGAATATGAGTTGGAAACCATGGAAGGCAAGGTACTACCCTCGAATTGGAATGTTGTTCATTAGAAAAGGTATTACTTCTAAGCAAAATAAGTACCTGTCACACCTCCCTTTTCACTACCCTGTGATTAATGAAGGGGTAATAAGGGAGTTTTTCCAATTAAAGTGACATTATTTGATTTTGGGATTTATTATTATTTCAGAGTCGCCGCCCAGATTTTTGACGATGCTCCGGGACACCGTTTTGTTTTGAAAATCCCAAACCGAGGAAGATTTGACTCTGTTTTGATTTGTCTGCGACCGGAAATCCGAGTAAGGAATTCTGTTCACCCGGGAGAAGGTGTTAGGCATTTTCAAGTTCCGTGGTTCTAGCACGGTCACTTAATTATTATTATTTGGCCTAAATTATCCGATTATTTACGTGTTTTAACCTATATTTAAAACTCTTTGAAATATAGACGCTTCTGCTAATATGGATTAATCTTGAAAATAAGTCACGAGAAACGTGCACTTGTTATGCTTTTGGACGTGTTACAATTACGCCACATGAAATGCACCCGTAGTCGCAACACGTGATTTTATTATGGTTTGAAGTTGAAGACGAGGACATGAGTTGTCGCACCCGAGTATAGGTTATGTAGCCAAAAGTTTTATCCTGACGGTTTTATTATGCCTATTTGTGGCGATGTTTGGTTATTCTTCACGCTTTCTATTTTTGTTTGAAAGAGCGTTTTGGTTTTAAGGTCAATTAGGACGTTTTATGGATTTATCTTTAAATAAGTCACGATGGCGTGCACTTGTTGTTTTTGAGCACACGACAAACACGTCGCATGAAATGCACCCTTGGTTGCCACATGCATTTTATTAGTTGTTTGGAGTTAAGGGTCGGGGGCATGAGTTGCCACTCCTGAATGTAGTTTAAGGTAATTTTGAGGTAATGATCGATTCTTGTAAAAATTCAAACTAAAGGTACTCATTCTACCTAGGGATTGCCTAAAATGATGTTCAATAGCCTAAAGATAACATGTTTCGGGATATGGCCATATTTTAGCCCCAAAATTGTTTCAACTCTTTCGGCCAATCCTAATTGTGTCTAGTTAACATGAAAGGATATGTATTGTTTGAACTAACATTACTAGGGGTAAACATAACAGGAACGTTTTCACTTAACAATGATAAATCAGAATTTGCATTTCTAGTGTTATTTTCAGTTATTATTATTTGGGAAAAATTACACTCATATGCATCCAAAGATTTGCCAAATTAAGTACAAGTAAATCACAAGATTTTCAAGGATGCAGATTTGTCAAAAATGAACACTTGGCGTTTGAATTTGTAGTCTAGAACTAATCTATAGTTTATTTATCAGTTTGAACATGAGCACGCGTCACAAGACTTGCAATTCGTTTGTAAAGAATATGTTACATACGTTGATTTCAGAAAATTTACTAGGTGCGAAATGCACTAGGCGTGATTAACTCTACCTTATATTAATGATAACCAAAATCGTGATAGCCATAAATCAGCAAGTGTTTACAAAATCCTATATATGCTAGCTTAATTATACACTCAATTTCCTACTATTGTCATGCTATCTTAGAGACAGGGAGATGGATTATAAATTTACTAAAAAACAACCTCCTTTTCAAAAGAAAAAAAAAACCCAACATGAATACTAAGCATAATTTAAATATACACAGTCCAGTCTTTAATTACATGATTCTGAAAATGAATATGGACTACTGCCATCTAAATAACTTTACAGAAAAATGGAAAGAACTAAAACAGGAATTTTTATCTAATTTGCCTAACTTGAATTCCCTTAAGACCATATACTTGTGCCCTCCTTTGTAATCTGTAAAACACTCCAATTAGTTTAGTGTGTTATGCATTCATTAGACTAAACAGGACTATGACAAGAAGTCGAGTTTAGATCTGATGATACTTATGCTAAGCTATACTAAAAAAGAAAACAGAATTGTTTGCATCTTTAATGTAAACTATAGATCCATTGGACAGTAATAGCAATAGATCCTCAGACATTTGTAGGATGAGTCATACCATGAAATAGATTAGACTCAACCTTAATGATGTTTTTACACCATCCATAACAAAACAGGTCCTTACCTTTTATGGGCTGAATCTGACCATAAAAGGGGTCAAATTCATCTCCATAGAGGTTCTATTCAACTCATGATTGTATTGTGACTTTGATTTTTAGGAATTTCTTAAAGAGTGAACCTAACCATTTATGGTCCTAGATTCCTGTCTTAATACCTTTTGTAATAATAATCCGTCTATTTCATAACCGTTTATACATTGTTATAGGATGAATCCGACCATGAGAAGGGTCAGATTCAACTCCCTAACAGTCATTTTTGGTTACCTTATCCATACTTGTATTGTGATTTTGATTTTTTAGGCATTTTAGAGGATGAATCAGACTATTCAAGGGTTCTGATTCCTCAACTCTATGCCTTCTTTAACCACATGCTTTATACCCTTTAAAGGGTGAATTTCAGCCATCTATATTACTGTTTGTGCACTATTATGGGGTGAATTTGACCATTGAGAGGTCAAATTCATCTACCCTAGTGCTAATACTAACATATATAGGGACTTTCTTGTTGAATCTCTTTATTGACCAAAGAGACTCAATTGAAAAAGTATATTTTTCTGCACTCTTATGGAGAGAACCTAACCATAGAGAAGGTCAGATTCTACACCATAGTGCATCTTCTTCTATAGTGTAGAACTATGAGTATCAACTAATGTACTAACAAACATATGTACAATCATACACTCACAACTTCATTATCATACTAACAAATATCTGTACAGTCACATTTAACATACAACAAGATCAACTAGTTTTAAGCTGTGAGTAGAAGAAGAGGATTCCAAACCAGCATTTCATTGAGACCAAGATGGGTTAATACATACCTTTTCTGAGAGTAAAACAACAGAAACTTGACCAAATAAAGGTCAAAGGTAGACAATAAATAATAAAGTAGAGGAGTTCAGCAACAACTGATAGAAAACCCAAGAAAGCCCAGTAAACCAGTAGCAATGAACCTAGAAATCTTGAATAGAAAAGCTTAGGAATCCCAGCAATCAGACTCCAAGCAGAAGGGAAAAAAGAACTGAGAGTTGATTCATCTATTTGTGAACTTGTTTTTTTTTTTTTTGAAAAGGAATCAGATTTTTCTTTCTAATAATACTTTTCTTCTTGAAGCTTTTGTTTTTCGAATGAAAGTATTTCTATTTTCAGCAGCTAGAAGATAGTCTTTTCAGAGTGTCCAGAACCTCTTTAGACTAAGGGGAGAGGGTCTATTTATAGGTATTTGGGAATGGGATATTCCTTGGAATATTCCCTATCTAAAAGCTGAAATTAGTACCAAAACTAGTACATAGGGCAGCTGTCAACCTTATCTTTGGGACATCTGCCCCTATTCTAGAACTTTCTTACCCATTAAAAGACTCTTTTACCCTTTAAATCTGATTTCCTATTGTACATTACCTGATGTACCCTTTGAAGTCCCTATATTTACCATTAGGTAACCAGGGTTACTTACTTGGGTTTAGTTTAGTTAATTAACTCTAGTTAGCTTACTATTGTTGAATACTAGTTATGTTTAACTATACTTAAATTAACTAACTAAAGGTTAATTGATTAAATGTTTAGAGTTAGTTTCATACTAATTACCTATGTTTAAGTTAATTAATTAAAGTAGGTCAATCAATTTAATTCTTTAACTTAAGCTAACTGATTTAGTTAAGTTAATTCAATTTGATTACCTAAAATCAGAGACTTAGCCAATTATTAAGCCTAGGTTTAAATTAATCAATTGATCAGTTTAATTAGGCTTAATTAAGGTTAGTCAACTCAGTTTTCTTAACTTAGGTTAAATGATTTGTTTAGTTAATGAAACCTAAATTAATTATCCTAAACAGATTTTAGGACTTAGTTAATTATTTAAGAGACTATCAACCTAGGTTAAACTAGTTAAAAAAAGTGTCTTTTAGAAGGTTATCACTAATTAGGGTAGCCTTGAGTTTTAAGATTAAACTAAGTTAATTCATGACCCTGCACTGGTTCAGATTAACTAGTATTAATCCTAAAAGAGCTAATAGCTCTTATGCATGGCACAATTAGGAAGGAATCCTAAATTGATATTCACTTAACACTAAACAGAATCATCAATCAAACAAAGAAAGACGGAGATCAGGTTTTAGTTCAGTCAACATAAAACAATTCAAAATTATTATCTAGACAGGTAAATTCAGTCATAGAGATTCAAAAAATGAAATCCGAGAAAGACTAAAGAATCATCTAATTCAAGTGAGGCCCTAAACTCCTACTCAATTGATGATTAATTGTACACTATGATTAATAACTAAAGAACTCTAATCAGGGATTAACAGGGCGACTAACCCTAACATGGTCATCATTCAAAGTCTGGACTGATCAACGGAAAGTAAAATTGAACAAGAAAGAAACAGAGACAGAAGCAATGGTGACAACAGTTAAGACAAGGCATTGAAGAGAGGGGAGAAAAAGAGTAAACCTAACAGAATATTCACAGTCAATACAACTTCATAGTGCCAATGGCATACCAAAACAACACAGGCAGAATAATTTAACGTAACCAAACGGTAAATTAATCAAACAGCTTTAGGTCTTTTTTTTATTTTATATTTGATCACAAATACGGAAAATACATATAATAGGAGAAACAATGACTACTTGAGATGAAAATAACCTAACAGTAATAGAAATTAATAGGCGCAGGTTTTAACATGGTTTTTTGTTTCAATATTTCATAGAAAGTAAGGAAAGAAGAAGAATACCCGTAAAAAAAAGGTTTGGCCGGAGAATTGAAGTCACCGGACTTTGGCCGGACTCCGGCAGGGTTTGAAAACGATTCAAACCCTCATGAATCAATTGCTCTAGTCAAGAGAAATTGACTCATGAAGGTTTGAGCCATTGATTTCCTCTAAATCGGCCGGTTGTGGATTTTCTAGGGTTTCAAGATTTCAGATCTGAAATTGAAGCAAATCAACTGGATTTTTGGGGAAACTAGCAACATGAGGTGATTAAGGAGACGATGGGGATCACCTGGTTAAAAATTGGGGTTGATTGGAGAAGCTCCGCCGCCGGTGGCGATTTCCAGTCGGCGGAGCTAGGGCGGCAGACGGCGGGGTTACAGTGGAACTGGGCGGAGGTTGGATGGTCTCTGAAGGGGGGTGAGAGACGAGTTGGGAGGGGGGGTTGTATTAGACTTTAGTTAATGGGGGGGGGGG
>ML294152.1:13522-24281 GCA_005239495.1 Nicotiana undulata
GAGTTGGGAGGGGGGTATTAGACTTTAGTTAATAGGGGGGTAGGGGGGACTTTGGAACATTTTTATACTCCAGGGGGTGGGGTTCCCAGCCGTTGGATCTATCTCGATCAACCACTGGGATTTGTCACTTATACTAAACGAGGTCGTTTGGGTAATGGAGACAGGCCGGGTGAAGGGGGATTTGGGTGATGTAGAGAAGGAATTGGGCCTGGGTTCTTTTGGCCCAGGTCCTATTCTTAAACATCTTAAGCTTAGCTTAATTAAAATTCTTAATTTAGTTAATACTAATTCTAATTAAATTAAAATGTAACAACTAATTTTGACCTTTCTCCATAGATTAATTAAGGATAAAAACATTTAATTTTATACTCCTAATTAAATACGTGATTTATTGGATAAAGAAAATGATTAATTTTAGTAATTAGTTTGTTAAAAACTTCATTACATAAAATAAACACCATTCGTCCATTATTTAGTTCAATTAATTACAATTAATAACTTCATAATCCCTTGATAATAGTGATGCAATTTTAATAATTTTAAAAGATGAATTATGGATATGCAAATGCAAACAATTCACAATTAATCACTAAAAATCAACAAAAATTCGTAAAATTAATTAATTTATTGAGATTTTTATAGGATGATATGGCGAGTAAAAATCACGTGCTAACAGTACCCATGGTCAGGTATCACTCGAATGTGATTTTATTTTGTTCTTTTGAATTATACTAACAATTTTAGATGATAGGCAAAAAGCTAGACCGTACCAAATGATGATTTTAGACCCGAAAGACGCGGGGAATACTAAATTATTCCCAGTCTAGGTTATAACCTTTATGATGGAAATAAAAGGGATAAGCAGTCATCATTTAAATGTATACCTCCGAGCCCCTTTTGTATTTTCCTTTTCAGGAAATGGACCAAATGGAAGGAACAATCAAGTTCTCGAGATTTCATACTTCAAAGCTCTAACACTTGGGGGACTATATATATATACATAAAGGCAAAGAAAGGAAAAGTAAAAGTCAGAACTCAAGCCTGAAGTAAGCCTAACAGCCAAAAATCAAGCTTGAATCAAAAACCTTTGAAGTAACTTTGAGAAGGTGCAAACTCGCGAGAAGGACACAAATTTGAAACAAGATATACTCCAAGTTCCTACGAGTTTTTAGGTTAAGGTAAATAATTAGTTACAGGACAATAGACCCAAAATTTTGAAACCTGTTACAAAGAAAAAAGTTACGAAAGAGTTCTAAATATTATACAAAAAGTTGTATGTATAAATGAAGAATGATACACGAAATTTGAAAGTTCAAGACTTAAAATTTCCTCAAATTATTTCTTTTTCTTACTTCTTTCATATATTTTCACCAATATGAAGATGAGACGTCATCTTCATTAGTGTCGTTTATAAAAGGGCCCTCTTTTATAAAAATTTGTGTCTATCAAAATCACGAAAAATTAAAGCATTTTAAAATGCAAATTTAAATACCAAAGAGTGAAACAAAAACTCAACATCAAAGTAAGCGGATGCTTATATATTAAACTTGGCCAAAAACAAAGGCACTTGTTTTGTTATCAAATCCCAAAACAAAATAGTGGTAAACTAACAACCATTCCCAAAGAGAAAAAAACATCCCATCAAAAAAGGTTCTAAATAAAACCAAGTAATAAAAAGCACTAAGGGGAAGCATCTAAGGTGGCATCATTCATTCAAAAAATTCCAACTCACGTCGAATGTCAACTTATCCTTGAGAGCCTCATAGTCTATCTCCCACTGATCAATCTCGGCCCTCAACTCTTCTTTCTCTATTTTGGAGGCATCATAGGGAATCTTCAAAGGGGAAAGAGAACTTTCCAAGAACTTAACCTTATCAGAAGAGGCACAGAGATCTTCTTGGGATTGAGTAATTGTTTGAACCAACTGTCCAGCATAAGTCTCTTTTTGGTTAAGGATATCCTTCAAACCCTTATCCTCAGTGGCTTTAGAAAGCCGCTCAGCAAATGAGGACTCAAGGATATCATTATCCTTACCAACCTTTCTTGAATAAGTTTTTTCAATCGCTAACTCAGGGGCAACCATCTTCATTTGTTTCTCTGAGGCATTTTTCTCCTCGGCCAATACTTCTTTCTCTAGTTGAAGACCCTCAAATTGCTCTTTCCAATTCTCTGCTTCTGTACAGTAATCAATGACTTGTTTCTCATTATGGATGATGCTTTTCATGAGTTCCGTACCTATCAAGTTGATCTACAAAAGAAAGGAAAGAATCTATTGTTGAATAAAAAAAAGGAAAGGAAAAAAGAAGAAAAGTTAAAACTCGAACCTTCAGAGATGAATGAACAATATCACTCATCCAAGTCAATGAACTGTAACTCTCCAACATTTCCTTCTCTACTGGGCCAAGCAAAGGTTTCAACCATACATCAACTTGACCCGACTTCTTCAGCAAGTTCCCACTTTCAGGAACCTCAACGACAATTTTCTTCATCGCCTTATTGCTACTAGAAGAACCAACTTTTTCATGAGAAGTAGTAGCAACTGGAATGGAAAATGAAGTGAAAGCAGTCACGGGGGTAGCAACAACAACAACTTCAGGTAAGGGAGCTTGGGAATGAACGAGGACTGACACTGGAAGGGAGGCAAAAGACAACTCCTCAAAAATGGGGCCAAAGGATTCATCACTATCAAAGCCATAAGCAAACAACTGTTTAACAGAATCACGGGGAGGAACATTCATTTATTCGTTAGAAATCACTAATGAAGCACTTTAGGGATCATCCAAAAGTATGGAAGAGGTTGAACTTGAAGGAGGGGTAGCTTGATCATCAGAAATAACGGCCTCCTAACTCGAGGTCTGCGCACTAAAGAACCCTCTTCCGGTTCTTCTTCACCCTCAGAGCCACGAGCTCCATCAACTTTTCTTTTCGAATAAGAGCTCAAAATCCTCTCTTGAGAAAGAGACACGGAAAGTCTTGTGGAAGAAACAGATGTGGGACTGACACCACAAATAGGAAATCCTAGCAAAAGAAAGAAGTTTGATAAAAAAACTCTTAAGCTAACAGAAGAGAAAGAAAGAAACTAAGCGGGAAAAAGTACCGTCTGTTTTGATTTTCCAACCAAATCTTTGAGAGAGAGATTTATAAGATCTTCTCTCCATAGGGGAAACTAATAATAACTTTTCTACCCAAGCACGGAAGTTAAAAATCTCCTCGAAAACTTTCATAGTTGCTAATAAGGTAGACACGAGAGTATATGAGTTTCTTTTTTCAAGAAAGGAAAAAGATAAGGGATAAAATATTTAAGTGCAAAAGTTCACTTTTCTAGAAAAGACATAGTCTCTTCAACCACGAAAGCACTCGTGGGAGCAGCAACGAAGCGGGCATACTAGCCACGATCTCTATCATCTTTGGGGATAACAAATACCCTCTTGCTTCTAGCCACAACAGAAAAAACCCATTCACGAAATACATTAGGGGAATAAAAATGAAGCAGGTGGTGGAAGGTAAAAGGCATAGAAGCCAAGTTAGATAGATAACGTAGGCATACGACAGATCTCCAAACAATGGGACCAATCTGTCCTAAACACACTTTGAAGTATCGTCAGAATTCAATAATCACTGGATCAATCTAAATCCTAAAGCGAAATGATATGTATAAATAAAGGAATAAACATCCTGGTATGAGGTTATTCTCTGGTTTGAACCGGGAACTAAGATTGGGAAGTCAGGTTTCCAGTTGCATTCTCTTTGAACAAGAGAAATTAAACCAGTGGTGATTAAGGTAGGATAAAGATCAGCACGATCATGGGAGGCTAAGGAAGAAACTTGATTTCTTATGGTTTATCGATCAGTTCAGAAAGAAAATTCTTGTGGAACAATTTCAATGGATGTTGGTTCACGTATAGATTCACTCGATTCCCTATCTCTAGAAAAAGATCTAGTGGAGGAATTGGTGAATGTGCTGGAAAAGGGAGAAGTGAATGAGGGACCTGATCAATCTAGTGCGTCTCGGGATATTAATTCTGATGATGACTTTTCTTTTTGGCTCTATGTTTAAATGAATTTTTTATCCAGTAAAAAATATTGGTGAAAACTAGACTGATTGGTGATGTAGTGGCGTCACTTGCTGATACGGTGTATATGGAGGGTGAGGAGTATGTAGTAAAAAATCTCTACGTATGAGTAACAACTCAAAGAAGAGAAAAATGGAGAAAAGAAAGTCAACTGAGAAAGATGCAACAAGTGATAAGGGTGAACAGATTGAAAAAAGAAGAGGAAGATCTGATCGCTCAGGAAAAGAAAGGGTAGTGTGAATGAGGAGCCTAGTTCCTTTAAGAAGCAAAATGTTGAGCTATCGGAGTTGGAAAGGAAGGAGACTCTGAAGTCTCAAAATGTGTTGTTGGGCAGAGTGTTTGACTCTGAAATTGCTGAAAAATGGAGGAACTTCTTGAAAGTGTTGAGTTCCAAAAATAGAATCATCTCTTTTTTCCTCCAAGTCCCAATGTTTATGAAGAAGAAGTAAAAACTTCCATGAAAATGTGTCTAGTACTGACGATGATACTATGATATTGTATGTGAGTGGGACTGGGTTTGTTCTTGACGAGGAGAAGCTTTGTTAGATTCATGGTGTTCCAACCGATGGTTCAGCTCGCAAGAGGGGTAGAGAACCATGTCCCCGGTGTCCCATGGCAGAATAGAATTCTCAGTTGAAGGGTTAGAATGAAAGATTGGGGAAACAAGTGGAGGACCTGAGAGAGCAGATGATCATTGATTGGGAGACTGCTAATGAATGAATGGACAAGCTTATCAAGGCCTTAGCCCTTAATTGTCTTCCAACACAGTGATCTATGTCTTTCACCCCTTCCGAGTTCTCTAAAATTCCTATCTTCTTTTGATCCTCGTATTTGATGACATTGGTACTTTAGTTGTTTAAATTTTCATATTCTGTTTTTTTAAAACTACTTTGCTTTTGTTATAATTAATCTACTATGAGAAATCACTCTATTTTGTGAAATGACATTCACTTGTTGTACTTGTTAATGTTTATGATGTTTTGCCCAAGTGGCATGAGTTAATATTACTGAAATTCTTTTTGGTTGTGTTTTTGTTATTCTTTTCAATGATGCCAAAAGGGGGAAGTTACATAGGTGTCAATAGGGGGAGGAACAAAATAGAATTGATATATGTTGTGTTGTGCATGAAAGATAGGTCTACTTCATAGGGGGAACATTGTTGTTAACGTGTTGATTACAAGTCTGATTCATAGTGGGAACTCATAAGGAATCTGGTTCTCAAGGGAAATATCAATTTTGGGTTTGTCATACTAAAAAAAGGGGAAATTGATAAGTTATGCTATTTCGTGTTTTGATGATTTACCAAATGTTATCGAGAAATCATATAGGGACCAAATGTGATCAATACATGTAAGGAATCTGATTCTCAGGGGGAATATGATTTCTAAGTTTGTCATCATCAAAAAGGGGAAAATTGATAAGTTATGCGTCTTTTGTTGATTTCACAAACTTCTTGAGAAAATCATATAATGAACCTGATACAATTAATTCCCTTGCGTTCAGAGTAACTAGGATGTCTGGTTCAATTCTCAATGAAATCAGATAACAACAGATGGAACATATAGGGATCAGTTCCTCTGGTCGTCGTGCAATCAACTCTACAACTATAAAAGCAGGTGCACTGTACTGTCTGGCAGTAGTACAATAACACAGTTGTAGCTTGCTAAGGCCAAACTAAAAGACACTCCCTTGTATCATCTCACATGACCTTACTCATATATTATCAACATGAGGCAGGGGGTTTCATTCAACACTTGCAAATCCAAAAATTAAATTCTCTCAAGTTCTATCCACCACACTCTCTCTCAAGAACAAAGTTGCTACAACCTCAAGGACCAGATCCAGAGATTGAAGATATCTTAAGTCCTTACGTTGTTGAGTCTTTCTCATTTTGTTCTTCATTTGTAATCTTACACTACTTTCAAGAAGCGTCTTTGTAGGACAGATTTCAACCAGCGTTTGGCTTGGTTTCTTGACTAGAGTTGGTCTAGGTTTGTTGCTTTGTAATAGAGTTATTGCAAATGGCTTATAATAGAGTTATTGTACGGGGTGAGGTCTTAAGCGTATAATTCCTAGATTGCAATAGGTTGTAATCTGAAGTTTGTTCGATTTAGTGTAGTTGAAATCCTACTAGGATAGGTTGTGATTTTTAATCCCTTGAGTAAGGAGTTCCACGTAAATATCGCATGTTCTTTATTTACTGTATATTTACTGTGGGAACATATAGAGAACCTGATTCCCTATACTGTTTGGTTTTACTTTCCATTTAATGATTGCAGAAGTAGATAGAGAACCTGGTTTTCTCTATTGATTGACGGACTCCTAATTTCTATCAGGGAAATATAGCAAAGGGACAATTTGGATAGAAAACTTATACAAATAGGCAGCGAAAAGTAACATAGATAAGAAAATGTATTGGTAATAAAAGAGGAAGAGAGATAGAAATGCATATATAGGGATGGATTGGCTGGGTTGCAGGCTATAAATGTATTTGTTCGTGATGATTAATAAAAATTTATTTCCACATTTTTTTTAATTGATAAAATGAGTTTACTGATGTGAACATAAAAGTTGATCCATAGATTCTACTCCACCTTTAAACCTTTAAACACCGAGTCCGAGCAACTTTGTTTATGAAATTAGCTAGCTGAAACATATCTATTTAATCATGGTTAAATAATAAAAATTATAAATTTATCTATATCTATATTATTATAAAAGCACGAATGTTGGGACGCTAAATGTTGAACGACAAAAATATCCCTGAAATATTAACTGACTTTTATACCCTTCAAAACTGAATTATTTCTTCAAAAAATAATAGAATATAGGATAAAATTGTAAAATTTAGTGCGTAAAATATAGGGGTTTAAAACCAACTAATACTAGAAAATTTTAAAACCATAAAATAACGTGAATGAAGTTATAAATGCATAAAATATAGGAGTTTGTTACCAATTAATAATAGAACTTCTTAAAGTCACATGCCATTGGAAATAAGATGAACAATTTTTTAAGCCACAACATAATGTAATATTTCATTGCCATTCGAACTCTTTTTGTTTAAACTTATGAACGAATACATAAAGGAAACAAATAATTACACTATGCTTAAACGTGTAGAACATATAATTGGCTGCATATTTTGTTTCAGTTTCAAAATGAGAGGTAGTCTTTAAATAAAATTATATTTTCTACTATTATTTACACTACTAGAAAATGACAGATTTCCGACGGCCAAAACGGTCGAAAATCGATCGGAAATCACGTATTTCCGACTGTTTTTCGACCGAAATTGGTTGGTCGGAAAAAAGTTGGTCGGTAAACAAATTCCGACCGAATCCGTCGGTGATTTTCGACCGATTCAGTCGGAAATTTTAAAAGGTCGGACAAATAAAATTAATAATTAAAAATTAAATTTTATTTAATTTCCGACGACATCCGTCATAAATTAAATAAAATTTATTTTTTTTTAAAAATATTTCCGACCGAATCTGTCGAAAACTAATAATTAAACATTAAATTTTATTTAATTTCCGACGGAATTCGTCGCAAATTTGTGAATATATATTTTTGTTTTTAACTTTTCCGACCGAATCAGTCATAAATGAACAATTAAAAATTAAATTTTATTTATTTTCCGACGGAATCCGTCGAAACTTGTTGAATATTAACTTTTTTTAAACAATTTCTGACCAAATCGGTCGGAAATCTGGGAATTTATGGTTAAATTTGGGCAGTGGTCCGACCGTTTCTGTCGAATTCTTTGTAAAACTGGGCATAACTCTTCCCAATTTCGAGCTACACCACCTGTCAAACTAGTACAAATAAAAAAATGCAACCAACATACATTATCAACAATTTAAACCAACCATACATTAATACCAACAATACTAATCATTAAACCTAACAATTTTGGGCATAAAAACATCCAAATAGTAGCCCACATTCAAGTTTATAATACCAATCATTAAACCTAACAATTTTGGGCATAAAAACATCCAAATAGTAGCCCACATTCAAGTTTACAATACCAATCATTAAACCTAATAATTTTGGGCATAAAAACATCCAAATAGTAGCCCACATTCAAGTTTTAAATCAATACATAAAGTTGTCTCTCACAATCAAGTTTACCAATCAATCAAAACATCACAACTAAACTACTACACATTAGATTCAGTTTGTTCATCATCAGATAAATCATGCCCATGTTTACTCATGAATTTCTGCATCTTGGCAAATATTCCGTTTTGGGAGTCCAATCGTTGCTAATTCACAAATTTCGTTTCTCATATCTTCCATCTGTTCTTGATTTTGAGGAGAAGAATTGGCTAAGAGCGGGTTTGGATGACCTGTAGGTCGACATACTCCTAGTCCGTAGACTCTGCCTTTGTTTACTCCGCCCGCTGCGTGTGTCCACAATGAAGCCATCTCATCAGTTGTTGGTTGAGTTGAAGGAGGCTGAGCTTGTAGCCATTCTTCCAACCTTTTATGATAATCTTCCTGAAATGAAAAACATAATTATCATGTAAACAAACTAATATTAATGAATCAAGCAATATCATATATTGCTGCTTACAAGAATTGTGTTAATTTGTCTGTTTCACATTGTAGATCCTTTTTTATGGGATAATTCTGGCCCTGGTAGGACAGTATAACATGGAGTTTCTTCGTCTGTATACCACATATATCCGGTCCAAACATCATGCTGCAGAAACAAAGATTTTTTGTAAATTAAAGGGGGAAAATACGTACCATTTAAACAAACTACTATGACCAAAAAAGAAAATTATATATATATATACAAAAGGAACATCTGCTCCTTTTGGCTTGTTCAGATAAATGAGCTCTATTCTTCACCTCTTGGGGCTCCCTTCAATATTGATCCTTGAACTTAAATACAGTAACTACACTCAATTTACAGATACCAATCATTGAAATTTGATCAAGATTAGATGTGTATCCAAACTCACAACCGCTTCCTAATCAGGGAAATAAACAAGCCGAAAATTGACCAATGCTAAATGTGTATCTGAACTCACAACCTCTCTTACTAATTAAGGCCATTGACAAGCTGGCTTGCTGCACTTTGACATAAAAGTGAAAGGAAGGAGTGACATTTTAAAGAATTTAGTTCAGGCAGATGATTAGTCTGTCTTTTAATAGAAACACTTTTCACATAAGATGTACCTCACTCATATGATCTTCGAAAAAGAGTGTTTGGGGGTTCTGTACATCTAATAAAAACAATATGTGCACCCCAGATGTGTGATGACCCAAAAGGTCATCCTAGGTAATTCCAATTAAATCTGTGTTTCGAGACCTCGAAAGCCTCCGCCAATCTCACCTCGATATGCGTGCGCAGCCCGGGCAGGTGGCCGGGAAGTTTACATGTGAAAATTTGATAAAAATGGGATTTTTGAATTGAATAATTGAATAAAGTTGACATTGGTCAATATTTTTGGTAAACGGACCCGAACCCGTGATCCGACGATCCCGGAGGGTCCGTAGGAAAATATGGGACTTGGGCTTATGCCCGAAATCGAATTCCGAGGTCCCAAGCCCGAGAAATGAATTTTTAAAGAAAATTATTTTCTGAAAATAATAAAGGATTTTGAAAATGAATATTATTATGTGAGAACCGTGTTACCGAGCCCGTATTATGGTTTCGGAGCCCGGAACAGGTTCATTATATGTTATGTGACTTATCTGTGAAATTTGGTGTAAAAAGGACTTGAAATGACGTAATTCGAATTAAAAATGGGAAATTTAGAAGTTTATGAAGTTTGAGAAAATTCTATAGATTTTGGAGTTTAATTCATTGTTTTGATGATATTTTGATGGGTTAAAAGCATGAACAAGTTCGTATGATGTTTTGGGAGTCGTGTGTATTTTTGGTTTTGAGCCCCGAGGGCTCGGGTGAGTTTCGGGTAGGTGTCGGAGTGCAAAAAGGGTTGAAAAATCTGGTGTTTTGAGTGATTTTCTGATATCTGGTGTCTACTCAGTGCGATCGCATACATAGACCCGCGATCGCACAACTTTGTGTTAGGGGGAGAGTCAGTTCTTCTATGCGATCGCATAGCAAGGGGCGCGATCGCATAGGGGTATAGGTGTGCGGGTGGGGGGCTGGTCCAATGCACAGTGCGATCGCACTATCATGCCCGCGATTGCAGAGCTTGTCAGTCCCTCCTCTATGCGATCGCATTCCTATCTCCGCGATCGCATAGGCTAATTTTGCCCAGTTATTTTATTAAGTCCCAAAGCAGACCCTTACGGGATTTTTGCCATTCTTCACACTTTTCTTCTTCCCCAAACCTCCATAACCGAGAATCAAGCTCCCCAACCTCCATAGCTCCCTAGGTAAGTGTTCTTATCATCATTTTCTCTTAATTTCATCAACGAATCACTAGAATCTAGGCCTAAAAATATGAAATCAAAGTGGGAAATTGGGTTTTTGGGTAGTGTTAGGTTTTTGGGAAAATTGGGTGATTCAACCTCAATTTGGGGTCGGATCTTAAAACTAATTACATATTTGAACTCGTGGGGTTATGGGTGATCGGGTTTTGGTCCGAACCTCGAGTTTAGACCACGTGGGGCCGGGGTCAAATTTTGATATTTTCGAAGAATGCTAGAAAATGAACACCTAGGCTAGGGGATTATATTATTGAGTCTTTATTGATATT
>MDKH01220433.1:0-10633 GCA_005239495.1 Nicotiana undulata
TGTCGGGTCATAAGACGGTATCAGAATATGCCATCAGGTTCGATAAGTTAACCCATCACACTCTTATGTTGGTTCGTATAGCCAGAAGACGAGTCCCCAGACTCGTTAAAGGATTCAAAAATGATTGTAAATTTTGGACGACTCAGGGCAGGATGATTCTTTGTGTCCGCTAGTGGTAGAAACTGCCTTAGGCTTAGGAGGGTCATATTTCATCAGAGCACTCAGGCTACGTGCCCCATTGCAGCTACAACTCAACTATATGGCCACTTAGTGAAGAAGGAGCCGGAAGGTCGGAAGTGGAGGTTAACTTCTTAGAGGTGGAGACCCAGTCTGTTGTTATATTTTCTATGGTATGGATGAGGTCGTTACATTAAATGGTTTCATTAAAAGAATAGTCTCTAATTACTCTAAAGTGGCGATTTTCTGAACTTAAGTCGATTATGCTCATCTAATAAAATTCTTCTAAGATGCTCCACTCTCGGGTGAGCTTCATAACTCTAAAAATCTACTTATGTGAATGCTTGTATTGAGAAATCCTATGGGAATAACTGTGTTAACCAGGACGTGTTGAAATTTTACTGAACAAAAATATTTAAATGAAGGAAATGGAATGTTTCGAGGGGCCCGATATGCATATTATTTATGATTCAGGATTGAGGACGAGATCCTCGCGTGTTAACATGATTGGGTATAGTTAGACCGGGCCTCGAGCCGCGGTGGAAGTTATATAAAGATGAAACCCTTGTGATGGAAAATCTAGTGATTAAATTCCCCCTGGAAAATTAAGCTTTTATCTTTTACTATAATACTGCTAGGAAGTCATGCTTGTTAAAAGACTTATGTGTAAAAGAGGAGTAGTAATAATAATATTAATTAATTAATAAATAAATAAACTAATTAACCATCTGTGCGTAATTTGCTAAATTCGTGCTAGAATTATGGAGCCTTAACTTACAAGGTAGGTGCCCGCCCCGGGTGGCGTTAGATGAGGCACGTTATTTTGGGTAATTATGAGGTCTTCAGGCATCGTATCCCGATATCAGCATTGTGAAAGTATTGGAGGAGCAGTTACAGGATTTGTTGGGTAAAGATTTCGTTATGGCCTAGTGTTTCTCCTTGGGGTGCTCCAGAGTTGTTTGTTAAGAAGTAAGATGGCTCAAGGAAGATGTGTATTGGCTACCGGCAAATTGAGCAAGGTTACTATTAAGAATAAGTGTCAAGTGCCGAGGATTGTCAACTTATTTGATCAGATTCAGGGTGCTACGGTGTTCTCTAAGATAGACTTGAGATCTGGTTACCATCAGTTGAGGATCAGGGCGTCTGATGTGCCCAAGACGGCTTTTCGCACTCGTTATGGGCATTATGAGTTTTTGGTCATGTCGTTTAGGTTGACTAATGCCCCCGCTGCTTTCATGGAGTTGATCAATCGTGTCACGCCTCCTTTTTCTATCGCATGGGTTAGGTACGGAGAGATCGGGTTAAGACATTATGGACAACTCCTTTAAAGGAAAAGGAAGAGTCGCCACCTAACTATTTAACAGTGCGTTAGGGCACCTAGAGTTGATAACTCATAGACTAGTTTACATTACCAGAGAACGGGTAAGGGCTTGATATTATCCCAAGGGGAAGATGTTAGGCACCCCTCAGGATCCACAATTGTGG
Organism: Nicotiana undulata; assembly: GCA_005239495.1. NCBI lineage: Eukaryota > Viridiplantae > Streptophyta > Magnoliopsida > Solanales > Solanaceae > Nicotiana > Nicotiana undulata. Next base: position 1,663 of record MDKH01220433.1, read on the forward strand.
GTCCCAGCTAATAAGTTTTGTTAATTTGGACAGCGAGCAAGTAACAAATAAGGTTCACATATGAGGGGATTTAAAACAAGTATGAAAATCTTTAAAGGTTTTTGAATAACATAAACCTTTGAAAAGAAGTGTCCTAGGTTTAAAGTAATACGGATCACTTCAATGCAATACCCGGTATGTCACACCTCGGGGAGGCGGCTACACGTGGTATTAGCGCACTGGTCATCATATCCGTATTCTACCCTTCCCACCCCGTAAAGGTATTTAAAACGCATGTTGGTCACGAATGCTTATTGCGTGCCGTTACCCGTCCCATCCTATAAGTCCTGGAGGGTGATTAGGACCACTAATCCTACCAAGGCGGGGACTAGGCTGACTTAGGTGTAAAGGATAAAATACAAGGCGACAGTTCAAAACAAGTAGAACACATGCAGTGGGATCACATAGGGCAAGTAATAGGCTCATATGTCCCTCCGCAATTAAGCATGTAAGTGGCACATCTCAAACACAATTAAAGTCTCAAAAGAAGGTTTAAAAATAAGAGTTATTGAGTTGAAAATCAGTAGGTTTCAGCAGTTTTAGTAAAAGGATATGTTTCGAAAACTTAGTAGTGAAAGCAAAGGGTTCAGTTAAGACTGAGCAATTCAAAAGGATGATTGATTTTCAGAAATGCAATAGAAGTAAGAATTAAGAGTGCGTAGCAGATTAAAGCTTTCAATAAAAGAGAAGAATAACTTTTAGAAAAATTAGTGATTTTAACAGGTGTGCGTTTATTTGAAATTCAATAATCTAAAAGTGAGTACAAAAATCCAGTAGTTCGTAGGACTTTATCACATTGTTTTAGAAAATGGTTTAGCAAGTATTCAGAAATAGAACAATTTTATATAATGAAGTAACTCTGAAAAACTTAACAGTTTGAAGATAGGATAGGAATCAGAAATCCCGAAGTCAGTAATGAGAAGTAAGAAAGCGCACAATTTCAAAATTGTTTAAAAATAAGCATATGAGTTTAGTAAAAATAGAATGGATTCCGAGAAAGCAAAATCATAATTTGGGAAATTCCAAAAGAGGCAGATTAAACCCAACATAGTTGATCTGATTTTAATTATGCATTTAGGCCTAAAGTTTGCCTAGCCGTCGTATATTTGCCTAAAGGTGAACATGCTTACTTTGACTCTGTTTTAAAAGACATAAGTGATGATACATTTGCAGAAACGTCTTGACCATATCTTAGTGAGGTTATTATATTAGAGACAGGTTAACTAAGCGTTCAAGTTCTAAAAAATCCTACAGGCAAGATATCTAATGCACATAGGAATACCTAGAAGACATGATTTCTAGATGTTGTGATCATGAAAATGCAGTAAGACCTTATAACAGTTTTTGTTACTTGATATAATTATTAATTGTGATCATGGCTTGCAAAATGAGTGAAGTAGACATGCTGAAAGATAAAAGAACCTAAGAAGGATTTCTAATGCATGACATGTATGTCCTACACAGGTTATCTATTGCACATGTAAGTAAGAAAACCCCTATAAGCATGGTTTCTACCCCTTACTAGACTAAGCATGCATAGTCCCCTCCCATATTCACTATCCAGCCCCAATTATTTGTTTACGAGTTATTACAAACCAAGAATAAATGAATTACAATGATTGCAAAAGAAAAACAATTAAGAAGCTATTCTATAGAGAGCCTTCAAACAGGCCTAACCTTCCAGCCTCACCCATGTTGAGCCTCATAGCCTTACACGGCCTGGGTGCGGCAAATCTCCCAAAGGTCCTTATAAAGGGCCCTGGCCAATACCAGCACCCAACAGTTTATCAACATTGAGATTGGTGCAGTGTAGAGTTACCAACCTCAATGTATAAAAGTTCAGAGGGAACTCATGGTTCCCTAAGCAATGCTTACATTGAGGAGGTGGAACCTAAGTTTCTAAGAGTTGTGTGAAGTGCACAAAGAAGTAGTTAAAAAGAATTGAATTTGAAAGCAGTTTGAAATAACGGTTTTGAAATATAACTTTAGAGGACAATGGATGAGTTGTATGAAAACCAGTTTGCAAAAGAGAAGAAGCAGACCGACCATAACTCAACAGATATGCAGAGTTCAAGCAAACAAACACAAACAAGGGTAGGGAGTTGGGGAAAGGTGATCTCACAAGGTAGCAGAAGAATAGAGTTACATGTCACAAAGCATCATATATCACACAGAGTCACATATCAAGTATAGAGTCAGAGTTATACAGCATTTAGACATCATGTGGAGGGGGCAGGTTTATAACATAGGAAGCTAAGCATGTAACAGTAGTCATGTTTAGAAGAGAAACATCAAACTACAAACAAGTGAGCATACTAGTTGCATAAGTCTCATATAGAGTCACAAACAGGAGACATATTAGGCTAAGAGGAAGAGCAGGGATATGCTAATTACACAAGACTCAAATAGTTATATAGAATCACATGGGAAAAGCAGGATAGCAAAAGGGAAAGGACATTACAGAGTCCTGTTAATTACATGGTAGGCAGTAGAACCATAAGATAAAACACATAAGGAACAATAAGTAAATAAATAAGAACTGGAGCATATTGTGTGTAATACTATAATACTAAAGCAGAAACATACCAGTTGAGTAGTAAAGAATAGCAAAGTGCAAGAGATGGTGTAGCAAACAGCAGTATGCAGAACAAGAGAGCAGCAGAGGACAATAGCAGCAGAATGAGAGAGCAAGAGCAGGGCACAAGAGCAATAAGGTGCTACTCAGCCTTAGCTTTAAGCTGACTGAGTAGTCAATAATAGATGCAAAGAACAAGTAGAGATGAAAGCACAGAAGAGTTTAGAGCAATATTGCTCAGTGCTTAGTGTGAGAACTCAGTGTGAAGCTCAGTGTGAGTGTCTGAGTCCGTGTCTTTGCAAAGAGACAAGACAAGTCTTTATATTGTTTTGAAAATCGAATAGCACATAGCAAATTATGGTAGTAGAAATCAATCAATATCAATTAAAGATAACAGGACCCCTTTAATCAAGGGATTCTAATTCAAACAATATTGTCAAGATGAAATAAGGCAAGGAATCAGTCCAATAGGACTGATTCTCCCAAAAATAGAACAAGGAAGTCATATAGTGCACAAATAGAGCTAGATACATAGTGAGTTAATTAAGGCATATTGTAGTAATATCACATTAAGGAATAAAAATAGGGTAATCAGCTTAGCAATCAACTAAGAAGACTAGAAATCACAAGGAATCCGGAGAAAATAAAAGAAAGCATCACATAAACATGGAAAGGATTCAGAAAATAAGTACAGTATTACAAAAGGAAAATACACAATTGTGTATTTAAGGAAAATATCCCAGGAATTCAGAAATTGGTACAATATCATAAAAGAAAATACTCAATTGTGTATTTAAGGAAAATATCACATAAATATAACATTAATTCAGAAATTGGTATAGCATTGTAAAAGGAAAGTGCACAATTGTGTCATTTAAGGAAAATATTACAAAAAATGGCATAACATCAGCAAGTAAAACAATCAGTGAGTTGCATGGTTGAATCAATAAGTATTTAAGCGACAGTATTGATTAATATAGGAGATATTCATAGAACAACATGGGGAATTAGAAATTATAGCACTGAGTCGAACAAGAACAAACAATCACACATAACAAAATCGACCTAGGGTATTAGGGTTTCAACAATAGCTGTTCGAACAACAACATCTCACAAAAGAATCACTTAAACATGCTACAGGTAACTAAAAACCAAGAAAAAATCCTTTTGACGACGGGTTAAAGAACCCTAATGTTAAAATCACTAAAAGGAACAGTTTTTCGGAGAAACCCGAAAAAATATCATAATAATGTGAGAAGACAAGTAGACATTAATGAAAAAGTCAAAATCAAATGGTTAGGGTTTCGTGAAAACCTGTATAAGAGGGCAAATCCTTAGAGACGACGTAGATGAGGCCGGAAAACATGAAAACTTACTCAATAGTCGGGATTTGGCCGAAAAGTGGCAAGAGGCTCAACGGAGGCAAGCGGACTGCTCCAGGCCTATTTTGAAGAACCCAGGTTGTCACTGAGCGAGTGAGAGGTGAATAGATGACCACGAGGCAGTGAGGAGCCATGGAAGCCGGTGAGAGAACCGACCGGAGAGAGGAACAGACCCCATCGGAAGGGAACCTTCTAGAGAGCAACTGAGAGAGATAGAGAGAAGAGAGAAGAAAGGTCGCGAAGGAAAACGAAACGGGGGGAGGGGTTAGGTTAGGGTTAATTATGGTAGGGGTTGATCTGGGCCGTTGATCATATTTGATCAACAGCTCAGATTAAGCCAGGGGTTGGGTCGGGTAGTTTTAATTAAATCTGGGTTGGGTAATTGGGTTAAGGATTTAGGTTCAATTGTGGCTAGTTTTTAAATAAGGTAGGCTAGTTGTTAAATACCCAATAGAAAATAGGTAATTAATTAATAAAAATACTTAATAAATTAAAATATGAAATTAAGTTAAAAATAAGTAAAATTACAATATTTAAACAATATAAAAAAATGTAAGAAACATGAATTTCGAATTTTAAAAAGTATACAATGACTAATTAGGCCATAATTACAAAAATAATTTTAATTGAAATTAAATAGTACTCAATTGGCCAATTTACGAAAAAATTGAAATTTAATTAGTAAAAAGTGATTATAAATGACATATTAAATAAAAAAATATTTTGAGATTATTTAGAGCGTAATTTATGAATTATAAAAAATATGAAAACAGTAAATAAATAGGGAATAATTCAAATAAATGTGTAAAAATTAGGAAAAATACTCATTATTACAAAGAGTGATTTTGAAAGCTTATATGCAAGTTTAAAATAATTTTGAGGAAAAATTGGGTATCAACAGATGCCCCTCTTTACCCGGAAAGGATGAAAGAGTTGTCGGGTAAAGATATGATGGCCAATTTTGACCTGAGATGAAGCTGCGGGATAGAATTCGGCCGCACCCTGGTTTCTGAGCTACCTACATATCCCTGGTTTTACAGGAATCAGGCCGCCTATAGTTCCGGAGTCATCGGCGAAATATACCAACGATGTTTTACAAGAACGGACACAAGATGCATGGTGGGGTAAGAATACAAAGATATTTCGGGGTTGTGACGAAAAACTGGAGTGGTCCGCTCCTGCCTAGTTGGCTGTTCCGGCCAGGTTACCTGCAAAGAATGAACATATATTGCATAATATAAACATGATGCAAGTTCCCGTTGGACTATGAATGTTTTCTTCGGACAATTAGGATGGTGTCCTTAGACCATGATGTCCTGGGCCATGAATCGCTATGTGCGGGATTCGCAGGCTATGAAATGATGTTCTTGGGCCATGAGGATGGTGCCTTCGAACCATGATGCCTTTGAATAATGATATGCAAGTTGGATATAAGAAATCTGCAGGCTATGAAGTGATGTTCTCGGGCCATGAGGATGATGCCTCCGAACGATGATGCCTTTGGACAAGTTGGCGATATTTCAGCCCATGAAGAGTGCAATAATGTGATGCTGACAAGACAGAGCTTAGTCTTGCGATTTGCGAAAAAGAAAGTGGGGCAGAGCTTAGCCCAAAAGAAAGCGTGGATAAATATCGTTGCGAAAGGTAATTGTTCTGAAAACATAGATAGGAACTGTGCGTAGTGAAGTAAAATGCGGATAAAGGTAGCGTAGAACCTCAAAAAGGAAGAATGATTAGCCTTATGCAAGGAGTAGAGAGAATGTAGGGAGACAATGCTTAGTCTCGAAAGGCAGAAAGGTAGCCTTATGCAAATGCAAGAAATAAAATGCAGAGAGACAGTTCTTAGTCTCGGAAGGCAGAAGAGTAGCCTTATGCAAAGGGAGGTAGAGCTTAACCTCATGCAGTTGGAGACAAAGCTTAGTCTCGGAAGGCAGAATATTAGTCTCATGAAAATGCAAGAAATAAAATGCAGGGAGACAGCGCTTAGTCTCGGAAGGCAGAATATTAGCCTTATGCAAATAGAGGTAGAGCTTAACCTTATGCAGATGGAGACAGAGCTTAGTCTTAGAAGGCAGAATATTAGCCTTATGCAAATGCAAGAAATAAAATGCAGGGAGACAACACTTAGTCTCGGAAGGCAGAATATTAGCCTTATGCAAATGCAAGAAATAAAATGCGAGGAGACAATGCTTAGTCTCGAAAGGCAGAAAGGTATCCTTATGCAATGATGCGAATGTGGGAAGATAAAATGACAGTAAGAGTTCTTAGCTGATGATAAATTATGGCGATATGATTGTTGTGAATACAGAGCTGCTTGCGGTGATAGTAAGTGTTGGCGATGCGGGACGGGTTTGAGAATGTCTTGAGATGTCTTGAAAAGATAAAAAGATACTTTGGGATTTCGCCGTCTCTATGCCTGCGTTCAAAGAAAAATCATGAGTTTTGTAAAGGGGAAGGATAGTTCGTATCCCCTACTGGCTTGATCCGGCCTGCTTGCTTGATGATGATGACTTTGCTTGTACCGCGGGGGTAGCGTTGCTAAAACAAACTGCTTTTTGAGAAAAAAATAATATGCATGATTTTATAAAATATGATATGATATATAGAAAGCATAGTTTTCTTTGGATGAATCGACGACTGTGACGCGGTTCAAGACATTGCAACCTCCATTGCGGAGGAGATTTGAGAGTTCTTCCTTAACCTTTTCCCCATTTTGATGGGTGAAGGCTTCTGGCTGTTACTGGTGCGGTGCTTGGCTGAACTCGCTTCGGAATTTTGAGGTCCCTCCTCAAAATTCTGCCCTAGTTTCCATTCGTGGGGAAAATGAAATTTTTATCAGAATGTGACCGAACCCACAGGGCTGCCTACGTATCCCCTCTTAAACGGGAATCAGGTCAGGCATAGGTCATTTTATAGCATTGATAGAAAGCATAAAGGGTTACACATAGTAGCGCTTGACTGCATCTGAATTGATTGGTTTAGGCCAAACTTCTCCATCCATTTCTGCGAGTATGAGTTCTCCTCCTGTTAGCACTCGGTGAACTTTGTACGGGCCTTTCCAATTAGGAGAGAATTTCCCCTTTGCTTCATCTTGATGAGGAAAGATTTTCTTTAACACCAGCTGCCCCGGTGTGAATCGTCTTGGTTTGACTTTCTTGTTGAAGGCTCTGGTCATTCTGTTCTGATATAGCTGACCGTGATAAACCACGTTCATTCCCTTTCCGTCTATGAGGGCCAATTGCTCATAGCGGCTTTCTACCCATTCTACATCGCTGAGTTCAGCCGCTCGTATAATTCTCAGGGATGGAATTTCAACCTCGGCAGGAATGACGGCTTCTATGTCGTATACCAACATGTAAGGAGTTTCCCTAGTTGATGTGTGAAACGTGGTGCGATACCCCAACAGGGCGAATGATAACTTCTCATGTCATTGCTTGTGTTTTTCTATCATCTTTCTTAATATCTTCTTGATGTTCTTGTTGGCAGCCTCGACGGCTCCGTTCATTTGAGGTATGTATGTTTTAGAATTCTTGTGCTTGATCTTGAAGGTTTCACACATTACTTTCATGAAATCATTGTTGAGATTGGAACCATTATCGGTGACGATTGACTCTGGAACTCCAAATCGACAAACAACGCGGTCGCGGACAAAATCGACTACCACTTTCTTAGTAACTGCTTTGTAGGATGCGGCTTCGACCCATTTGGTGAAATAGTCAATAGCAACCAGAATGAACCTGTGTCCGTTGGAGGCGGCAGGCTCTATTGGTCCAATAACATCCATGCCCCAAGTGGCAAACGGCCAGGGTGAGCTTGTTGCATTAAGCTCGTTGGGAGGTACCTTTATCATATCCCCATGTATTTGACACCGATGGCATTTGCGGACATACTGGATGCAGTCTGTTTCCATGGTAATCCAGAAATAACCAGCCCGAAGAATCTTTTTTTCTAGAACAAACCCGTTCATGTGAGGACCGCATGTACCAGCATGTAATTCCTTCAACAGCTTCGTTGCTTCTTTTGCCTCGACACATCTTAGCAAACCCATATTGGGAGTCCTCCTATATAGGATTCCTCCGTTGTGAAAGAAGTTGTTTGACAATCTTCGTAGAGTGCGCTTTTGAGTGGCGTTTGCAAGTTCTAGGTACTCTCCCTATGCCAAGTATTTCTTAACGTCATGAAACGAAGGCTTTCCATCCGCTTCTTCTTCAACATGTGCACAGTAAGCCGGCTGAGTGTGAATCCTTACCGGGATAGGATCAATGAAATTCTTATTTGGATGCTGGATCATGGATGATAGGGTGGCCAGTGCGTCGGCGAACTCATTCTGGATTCTGGCAACATGCCGAAATTCAATCTTTGTGAACCTCCGTCTCAATTCCTGCACACGATGTAGGTATGGCAGTATCTTGGAATTTTTGGTCGCCCATTATCCTTGAACTTGGTGTATCAATATGTCTGAATCACCAATTACTAGTAATTCTTGAACATTCATGTCGATGGCCAAGTTGAGCCCAAGGATGCAGGCCTCATATTCAGCCATGTTGTTGGTGCAGGGGAACCTGAGTTTGGCAGATACTGGGTAGGGCTGACCGATTTCTGAAATTAATACTGCTCCAACACCCACGCCTTTGAAGTTTGCGGCCCCATCAAAGAACATCCTCCAACCGTCGTAGGATTCTGCAATGTCCTCTCCTACGAATGATACCTCTTCATCGGGGAAATACGTTTTTAGAGGTTCGTATTCTCCGTCCACAGGATTCTCGGCAAGATGATCGGCTAACGCTTGTCCCTTGACTGCCTTCTGAGTTACGTAAATGATGCCGAACTCACTTAATAGGATCTGCCATTTAGCCAGCTTGCAGTGGGCATAGGTTTCTGAAAGATGTACTTTAGTGGGTCCATCCTGGATATGAGGTATGTTGTGTAGGCACAGAAATAATGCCTTAGCTTCTGTGCGACCCAAGTCAAAGCA
>ML294155.1:0-52239 GCA_005239495.1 Nicotiana undulata
GAAATGCTGCTTCAAATCACGATACATTTTTGTCACCCCTAGATGGATAGAATACCTGGAACTATGAGCCTATGCTAGAATTCTCTCCCTCAAACCATGAACATCTGGAACAAACAGCCTGCCCTGCAGTCTCAAGAAACCGTCCTCGCCTAAGGTAACATCCTTGGTCGTCAGGCCCTTAATCACAGTATCCCGGAGTTTTTCTAGACGCGGGTCATCATACTATCGAGCCCTGATCTCCCCAAGCAATGAAGACTGAGCTACCACATGTTCCAAGACTCGACGAGGCTCTGAAAGATCTAATCTCACTAACTAATTGGCCAAAGACTGAATGTCCAGGGCTAAAGGCCTTTCCACAACTGAAATATAGGCTAAACTCCCCATGCTGGCTGCACGCCTGCTCAAAGCAACCGCTACCACGTTTGCCTTTCCCGGGTGATACAAAATGGTAAGTTCATAGTCTTTCAATAATTCAAGCCACCTCTGCTGCCTCACCCGGTTCTCTATGCTCGGTTCCACAATCAATCGCCTCTTTTCTAGTCACTTTTGATCAAATCTTTCTTGTGATTTTCTATTCTCTTATGAGAAATGGTTTGCTTCGTTTGAGCCGTCGTCGCTTAATGCATGTAGGGGGGCTGGGGCTTTTCCCCCACGACCCCTTTNTAAGATCTCTCTGCTTAAGCAAATACTGTAAACTGCAATGGTCCGTATAGACCTCACAAGATACACCATACAGGTAATGCCGCCATATTTTCAAAGCATGAACGATCGCTTCCAACTCCAAATCATGAACAAGGTAGTTCTTCTCATGAACTTTCAACTGCCGTGAAGCATAAGCAATACCTCTGCCATCCTGCATCAAAACACATCCCAACCCGATGCGTGAAGCGTCGCAATATATTGTATAGGGCCCTGACTCAGAAGGTAATGAAAGAACTGGTGCTGATATCAAAGCTGATTTGAGCTTCTGAAAGCTCGCCTCACAATCATCAGACCACTGAAATGGGGCATTCTTCAGAGTCAATCTAGTCAATGGAGCGGCAATAGAAGAGAATCCCTCGATAAAACGACGATAATAACCTACCAAACCCAGAAAACTCCTGATCTCCGTAGCTGAAGTAGGACGAGGCCAACCCTGAACTGCCTCAATCTTCTGTGGATCAACCTTAATACCCTCACCTGATACTATATGGCCCAAGAATGCTACGGACTCTAGCCAGAACTCACACTTGGAGAACTTAGCATATAGCTCCTGTTCTCGCAAGGTCTGAAGCACTACCCGCAAATGCTGCTCATGCTCACCCAAGCTCCGCGAATAAATCAAAATATCATCAATGAAAACAATAACGAACGAGTCAATATAAGGCCTGAATACCCTATTCATCAAATCCATAAAAGCTGCTGGGGCATTAGTCAAGCCAAAAGACATCACCAAGAACTCATAGTGACCATATCTGGTGCGGAATGCAGTCTTCGGAACATCAGAAGTCCGAATCCTCAACTGGTGATACCCCGATCTCAAGTCAATCTTGGAGAACACACGCGCACCCTGAAGCTGATCAAATAAATCATCAATGCGAGGCAGAGGATACTTATTCTTGATAGTTACCTTGTTCAGCTGGCGATAGTCAATACACATACGCAAAGACCCATCTTTATTTTTCACGAAAAGCACAGGAGCACCCCAAGGCGACACACTAGGTCTGATGAAACCCCTGGCCAATAGCTCCTCTAGCTGCTCCTTCAACTCCTTTAGCTCTTTAGGAGCCATACGATAAGGAAGAATAGATATAGGCTAAGTATATGGTGCTAGATCAATACAGAAATCAATATCCCGGTCTGGAGGCATACCTGGAAGATCTGAGGGAAACACGTCCGAAAACTCACGAACGACAGGTATTGAATCACCAGTAGGAGATTCGGCGGTAGTGTCCCGCACATAAGCAAGATAGGCTAGACACCCTTTCTCGACCATGTGTCGAGCCTTTATGAAAGAAATAACTCGGCTGAAAGTACTAACTGAAACACCTCTCCACTCTAACCTCGGCGACTCGGGCATGGCTAATGTAACGGTCTTGGCATAACAATCCAAGACGACATGATGAAGAGATAACCAATCCATGCCCAAAATAACCTCGAAATCAACCATATCAAGCAATAATAGGTCGGCTCTGGTCTCAAAATCACAGAAAGTAACCACACAAGCCCGGTAGACCCGGTCTACCACCACAGAGTCGCCCACAGGAGTGGACACATACAAAGGAGATCCCAAGGACTCACATATAATATCCAGAGAACGAGCAAATAAAGCTGAAACATAAGAGTATGTACACCTCGGATCAAATAACACTGAAGCTGCCCTACCACAGACTGAAATAGTACCTGTAATCACTGCATCTGAGGCTACTGCGTCTGCCCTGGCTGGGATGGCATAAAAACGTGCTGAGGCGCCTGATGGCTGAGCTCCCCCAGATCGAGCTGGAGTTGAATGACCTCTACCCGGTTGGCCTCGCCCTCTAGGACGACCCCTGCCAATCTGACCCCCACCCCTCGGTGGTCGAGCTGCTGGTGCTAGGACCCTGGGCTGATGGCTCTACTGTACTGCCTTGCCCTCATAATTGGGGCAATTTCTCCTTACGTGGCCCATGCCTCCACACCCATAACACTTCACCTAGGACATATCCTGCTGACCCGAGGAGTGAGAACCCTGAATGGCTGGAGTGACATGCGACATGGAACTGAACTGTGTCCTAACTGGAGCCACCCTAGCAGGTACTGAAGGTGCTGTATAGGAAGACCGGCTAGACTGACCGCTAGCAAACTGACCCCTGACCCTGCCTGATGTACCTCTGTAGTCCCCGGTGAATCTAGCCCTCTTTTCATGCTGTCCCTGCTGCCCTGACTAGCCCTGACTCCTATCCCTGACACGATAGCCCTCTATACAACGAGCTATCTCAACCACTGTCTGAAATGGAGTGCCCATATCCACCTCTCTAGCTAATGAAGTCCTGATGCCAGGATGCAAACCTGCTACAAACCGACGAACTCTCTCTCCATCTGTAGGTAGTATCGTGATGGCATGACGAGACAACTCTGAAAATCTGGCCTCATAATCTGTCACTGACAAGTGCCCCTGCTCTAGTCTCTCGAACTGAGCCCGTAAGTCTTCCCTCTCAGATGGAGGAATGTACCTATCCAGGAATAGCTGGGAGAACTGATCCCAAGTGACTGGCGGAGAACCGGCTGGCCTGCCCAGCAAATACGACTGCCACCACCGACGAGCTCTGCCCTGAAACTGGAAGGAAGTGAAATCAACCCCGTGAGACTCCAATATACCCATGTTGTGCAGTCTGTCCCTGCACCTCTCTAGAAAATCCTGGGTATCCTCTCCCTGCTCACCCCCGAAGACCGGAGGGTGTAGTTGTGTCCATCTACCCAATAACTTATGTTGATCCCCTCTCGGAACTGGCCTGGATCCTTATGCCTCTAACCCAGGCTGAGCCCTAACAGCCGGCGGAATATCTGGAGTACGCTGTGGTCCTGTAGTCTGAGCTGTAGGGGGCTGAACTCCCCTCCTGCCTGAAAGATGGCAGGATCTGATGGAAGGATGCCTGCCTGCGACATCGTGTCCATGAATCTCAACATGCGGCCCATGACCTCCTAGAAGCCTGGTGCCGTCATGAAGTCCACTGGAGGTGGTGCTACTGGAGGCATCTCCTCTTGCTCATCAATATACTGATCCTCCACTGATGCAGCTGGTGTAGTTCTGGGACGCCCTCTCCCCCTCCTACCAGCAGGAGCCCTACCCTGAGTGCCTCGACCTCGTCCTCGAGCGGCAGGGGTAGCAGCCTCCCCGAATTAGGATCACGAGAAGCACGTGTCCTCACCATCTGTGAGAGAATAGAAGAACAAATTGAGTGTAAGGCCAACTGCACGATATATTGATTAATCTTATCACTGATAAGATTATTTTGCAGAGAAAAAGAATGAATAATATTTATATCATAGACCTGTCCACACTGTCAGAAAACAAACTAACTTGTTTAAGTGTGTTGGACAGCGATCCCCTCTTTTGGCACAAAAGACTTGGACATGCAAGTCTAAATCAGCTCAACAAACTAGTCTCCAAGGACCTAGTGATAGGTCTTCCTAACATTAAGTTCAAGGAAGACAAAGTTTGTGAGGCTTGTGCAAGGGGAAAGCAGGTAAGGTCCTCTTTCAAAAGCAAGAAAATGATAAGTACCACCAGGGAGTTGGAACTAGTTCATATGGATCTATGCGGTCCTATGAGAACACTGAGCAGAGGTGGTAAGAGATATGTAATGGTGCTTGTTGATGACTACTTTAGATTTACCTGGACATTATTCCTAACATCTAAAGATGAAGCATTTGAGATGTTTACTTCCTTTGTTAGAAGAACTCATAAACAATTAAGAAATCAACTTGCATCAATAAGGTTTGATCATGGAACTGAATTTAAAAATGCAAAGTTTGATGAATTTTGTGATGAACATGGCATAGATCATAAATTTTTTGCCCCTAGAACTCCACAACAAAATGGAGTTGTTGAAAGAAAGAACAGAACTCTTGAAGATATGGCTAGAACCATGCTTCTTTCTAGTAAACTACCTCATAGCTTCTGGGCAGAAGCAATAAACACTGCATGTTATATCATAAATAGGTGCATGACTAGACCACTTGTAGAAAAAACTCCCTATGAGTTACTTAAAGGGAGAAAGCCCATTATATCCCATCTTAGAGCGTTTGGCTGTAAGTGCTTTGTGCACAATAATGGCAAGGACTCCCTAGGTAAGTTTGATCCTAGAAGTGATGAGGGAGTATTCTTGGGATATTCCTCACAAAGTAAGGCCTATAAGGTTTATAACAAAAGAACTATGTGTGTAGAAGAAAGTGTGCATGTTGTTTTTAATGAAACTAACATTCTTTCTGAGAGACAGGAACAAGAGGATGAGGAAATTGGGCTGGTCAGAAACTACGACCAAACTGGAGCAACTATGGAAGAAGGAACAGGTGATGGAACATGTCCATCTACCCTGAGCAACCTGACAGGGGGAACTCAACAACAAACCTTATTGGAACATGTCCATGTTCCTGTTCCACAACAACGAGGCACTGTAGGATCATCAAGTTGTGAACAATTGGTGTTAAAGCCATACAGATACTAGAGGTCTCACCCCATTGAGAACATCATAACTGATCTAACCTCTGGAATCAAAACCAGACCCTCTCTGAAAAATCTGTGTGCTTTTGATGCCTTCTTATCCTTGATCGAACCCAAAAGTGTTGTTGAAGACTTACATGATGCAGATTGGGTAATGCCATGCAAGAAGAACTCAATCAATTTGAAAGAAGCCAAGTTTGGCATCTAGTACCCAGACCACTAGATAGATCAGTGATTGGCACAAAGTGGGTCTTCAGGAACAAACTTGATGAAGATGGAACAGTGACAAGGAACAAGGGAAGACTGGTGGTCCAAGGATATAGTCAAGAAGAGGGCATAGACTTTGATGAAACCTTTTCTCATGTGGCAAGGCTGGAGGCAATCAGGCTCCTCATAGCATTTGCTGCCTACATGGAATTCACCCTCCACCAAATGGATGTCAAGAGTGCCTTTCTGAATGTCTACCTAAAGGAAGAAGTATTTGTCAAGCAACCTCCAGGATTTGAAAGCAAGGAGACTCCAGAACATGTGTACAAACTTGACAAGGCTTTGTATGGACTTAAGCAAACACCAAGATCATGGTACGAACGACTATCTAAATTCCTGCTGGAACATGACTACAAAAGAGGTAAAATTGACAGCACTTTGTTTTTAAAGGAAAAAGGTAAGGATCTCTTGGTAGTGCAGATATATGTAGATGATACAATATTTAGGGCAACTTCTGAAAAACTAAGTAAGGAATTTGCTAAACTAATGGGGAGTGAATTTGAAATGAGCATGATGGGTGAGCTTAATTTCTTTTTAGGCTTACAAATTAAACAAAATTCAAATGGAACTATGATCCATCAGCAAAAATATATGAAAGAGTTTCTCAAAAGATTCAAAATGGAAGACTCAAAAGAAATTGAGACTCCCATTGCAACAACCACAAAACTAGATGTAGATGAACCTGGTTCATCTGTTGATCAAAAGTTATATAGGGGGATGATTGGGTCTTTACTATACCTTACTGCCAGTAGACCTGACATTGTTTTCAGCGTAGGGCTTTGTGCAAGATTTCAGGCCAATCCCAAGGAATCCCATTTAACTGCAGTAAAGAGAATCCTGAGACATCTAAAAGGCACCACTGACCTATGTCTTTGGTACCCCAAAGGTAGCAATTTCGATCTTGTGGGCTATGTTGATACTGACTATGCAGGGTTCTTAGTAGATAGAAAGAGCACCTCAGGTATGACACACTTTTTGGGCTCATGCCTTGTGTCTTGGGCCACTAAGAAACAGAATTCAGTAGCTCTATCTACTGTAAAGGCTGAGTATGTGGTTGCAGCCTCATATTGTGCTCAGTTACTATGGATTAAACAACAATTGATGGATTTTGGTATAGAGGTTGGATGCATTCCTATCTTCTGTGATAACACTAGTGCTATTAGTATGACAAAGAGCCTCGTTCATCATAAAATAACAAAGCACATAGATGTTAGACATCATTTCCTAAGAGACAACTATGAGAAGGGAATGATCTCAATTGAATTATGTGCTACTGACAAACAAATTACTGACATCTTTACTAAAGCACTAAGTAGAGAGCATTTTGAAAGAAACATGTTAGAATTAGGGATGATTAAGATCACCTAATTGAACCAGTTCAAAACAAAAATGAAAAACAAAATTGGCTAGGATTTCCGAAATGTGTAAATAATCAGAATAATCATTGCTCAGTATCATGCCTTTAAAAGCATACTCTATTGCCATGTGTTAATATGACTCTTTGGTTACTAATGATGTTTTCCTATTTTCGTAAATTGAGGCCAAATCAAGAGATTCTAACATGATGAACCTGGTTCATCGTTGCTGGTTCATTTGACTGACAAGGTACGTGCTTATCACTATACACATATTGAAATATTTATAGTCACTCATGAGAAGGTCTCTATCCAAAATAAGCTCTTTTTACAATCTCAGTACTTATCCCAAAATTGAACCCTTTCCAAAGAGTCCAATCAAATTAAAGTAGCTTAGTTTATAGGGGAGTCATAACCATCACTTGTCACCTGACACTCCTGAGTCGATTAGACTTCCACTTGACCAAAAATTACACTCGTTGTACATTTATTAACCAAGGCTTTAAAAACTCATCACCACCTCTCTATTTCTTCACTCTTTTCTTCCAAAAGGCATAACCGTCGAAACAAGTTCAACTCTCTGTTCAAACACCTTGATCGAACTCTTCAAATCTACAAAGATTCATAACCATGTATTCTACACCACCTCCTGCTACGTCCTCCTCAACCACTCCAGAATACAGTATCACGCTTGAAGATACTGGTTCAAATTCACCCACTCCATATCAATCAAATTCTTCCACCCAATCTCAATCACACTCTTCCACCCCTCAAAACAACCATGTTCCATCACCTACTCTGTCTCCTCCAATCGCTCCTGTTATCCCACCAAGCCCGACTCCAGAACCCAGAAGAAGGCGTGTGAAAATGCTAGCCAGGAAGACTGTGGCCTCTGGCTCACTTGCTCGAAAATTGAATGCAAAGCTTCAAGCCAGCCAGGCCCAAGAATCTGAAAACTCCAGCGACTCTTTCAAGTTTGCAAATGAGGGGGAAGCAACTGGTTCTACTGACTGTGAACAGGTAACATCTGAAATTAGGTCTGAGCCTGTCATTTCTGAAAATAGGTTTGTGTTAATTGGGTCTGTAGTAGATGTGGAGATTCATGATAGGAGAAGAAGAGGTGGTAAAAATAATGGTAGGCATGAAATTGAGAGAGAGGGAGAAAAAAGTTCAGTGAGGGGAACAAGGGAAGAAGGTACTCCACTGGCAATCTATGGCCCTGCCCCAGTGGTTATGGAAGATAGTGCCAAGGATTTAGGGGGGAGCAATTCTGGAGAAGCTGCAGAAGGGCTAGAAAATCTTCAATATGCAACCGATGAACCAGGTTCATCAATTGAGGAAACTTTGGCAGATCTTATGAGAAAACTAGGAGAGAGCTATTAACCCAAAAAGAAGAGAACCCCCAAGACCAAGAAAGATGATACACCAGTGGCAAGCAAGAAAAGAAAAGCTACTTCATCTGCTGAAACTTCCATTCCTAGAGGTCGCACTACTAGGAGTGCAATAAGCCAGAGTGAAGAGGAGTTACAGAAAGCTCTCAGGGAGAGTAAGAAAAAGAAAGCGGAAAAGGGGAAGGCAAAAATGTTTGAGCCCGTAGAGGTTGTTGATGTATAGGATATGGACTAGTTCCATCAAGAGGAACAAGTTGCAGAGGTTGATCTTGAGACACCCAAACCAAAGAAGTTCAAGACTTCTTCCAAGAAGTCAGCATCTGTGTCTGCTACTCCCTCGACTGTTGCTAAGCGACTTAGGTCCACATCAAAGAAGATTCAGTTTGATGAAGAAAATGAGTGGAGTGGTGAAGAAGCAGAAGAGTCTGATGGGGAGACAGGCAAATTGACAAAGTTTGGGAAGTGTACAATACTGAAGGGAAGGCTGTTAAAGGATCTTGAAGAATCAGACATGATCTACCTTGTGGACACCCTGGATGTGTAGGGCTGGAAGGACCTGGTCCTTCACCTTGATGGAAGGCTAGCCAGGAACGAAATTGTTGAATTTATGGCAAATGCAGAGGTCAAGGACGGAAGGGTATCCAATCAAGTAAAAAGGGTTGATATCTCTTTTGATGACAAGGAGCTGGGCGAGATACTTGGGATTCCCTATGAGGTATACGATTACACTAGACAGAGATGGCCCAGTTTGGATGGTCTTCCTTCAGCACTTCAAATCACTAGGAGATTCAGTGAAAATGATGAGGAGATGGAACCAAGGTCTGTGTTCAAAAGTGAGATGAGGCCTCAACACAAAGTGATATTTGAATTTGTCAACAAATGCATACTGCCTAGGCAAGAGAGGAGGCATATCGCAAATTACATGGATTTAACTCTCATGGAATGCCTGGAAAGTGGACGACAAATCAACTGGCCCTCTTTTATCATTCAGTTACTGGACAGGGTGGTGAATGGAACCAAGGCTCATGCTATCCCATATGGGTTAATCCTAACGACTGTGCTGACTCACTTCAAAGTGCCTGTGAAGAAGGCAGAAATGACCATAGTCAAGGATCACTTTGGGAAGAACACACTTCTGACTTGTGATTATGTTGTGAATGTTCCTGATGATGAACCTGGTTCATCAAGAAAAATGCCTGTGAATAGAAATGTCAGGGCGCTTGTGCATGAAGGTGGGGTTAAGGATGCTGAAATCCTTCTATTGAAGACCCGCCTTACATAGGTTGAAGCTTACCGGGATGCGCTCAAAGCTGAACTGGCAAATGAAAAGGAGAAGAATGCATGAATTCTTCAACAAATGCTTTCTCTTCTCCAAGCAAAGAACCCAACCTCCACTCCTTCCCAGCCTTAGGTGTCCAGTGTCGTCCCTAGCCCATCTATGACCCAGTTCGGGATCTTTTGTTGTTACCTTATTTTCCTCATGGTTGTGACTGTCTTTATTTCTTTTTGTGTTTGGTGCCTGAACTATTATCAAATCAATGAATTGTGTTGTTTCCGCTCTTACTTTTGTCTCACTTTATTTAATAGCCTGCATTCTTGGTTTACTTTTGATGATTATTTCATGTTTGCACTTGCAGTTGCCTCAGTGGCCATGAGTAATTGTTATAAAATTGGTAATTCTAACACTTTGCAACTTTTCGATGATGCCAAAAGGGGGAAGATGATTTACTTTATGTAAATTGTGATATTTATAACCTAATAAACCTGGTTCTTTATGATAAATGCTTAATGCTATAAAAAGTGTCTATGTTGGATTGAAAGTGATTACAGGTTTAAGCACAGAGTTTTTCATCATCAAAAAGGGGAAATTTGTTGGATCAAGAAGCTGAATGGTTTTGAAGATTGACAAATGACCTCAGAGTTGAACCAGGTCCATCTCTGGAGACATAGACACGCAGAGTAGGTGGCATGTGAGGTGATCACACACAGGATATAAACACAATCAGTGATCTGAAGAGATATCTCCTGACCGAAAAGGTTGCAAATTGATAGGAGATGGACTTCTTATTCAGTAAGGACAAAATCAAGATAGAAGAGGATTTGGGGAATTGAGATCAACTAGAACTCTTCCACCAAGGAAGAGTTGCATAAGAACTCTAGTATATCTTCTCGACTACTGATCCTATATATTGTCAAGTGTTCTTATTGAACATGTGCGCACGAACACAAAAGTGAAACAAGAATTGAGAGCAAAATTACCAGAGCAATTTTGCAAGCAGTTGAGAATTCCTGTGCGACTCAAAAGCTACTCGAAACCAGCTAGAAGAACCAGTTCCATCTGTTATCTTTTAGTCTAGTTATTTGTAGTAGGTGATTACAACGTGTATCTTTCAGCTTTATCTAGAAGCAATTGTAATATGTACTGGGTATTCAAGTTAGAGTTAACTTGAAGCTTGTCGCAAGTAGCTAGAGGCTAGTTTGCCACAAGGGGATTAGAGTTAGTCCTTGTTGGTACCCAATTTTTCCTCAAAATATTTTAAAATTACATATATATCTTCAAAATCATGCATTAATAGCAACTATTATTTTTCCATAATTTTCCTATGTTTTTTATTAATTTATTCAACACTTTATTTCCAATTAATAATTACAAATGAGCATTACAAATGATTTCAAAAGCATTATTTTATTTATTGTTTATGGTCTTATTAAGGCCAAATTATTGCATAATTAGCCAAATTGGCACATTTTGGCTATAATTGCAATAACTTTGCAATTATAGCCCAATCATATGATTTTATACTATTTTTATCCAGAATTAGTCATTTGTATTTTTAAAATACTAAGTAATCATTTTAAATTATTTTCTACGCATGAAATTCATTTTTTATAATTAACAACTATTTTTATAAATTGTTTAATTAATTTACATTGGGTATTTAACAAATGGCCACTTTTATTTCAATTCTAGCCTAGTTGGATCCGACCCCAACCCAATTAAACGGCTCAAATACCCCAGGCCCAACACCTTATCATACCCGACCTAATCCCTTGTCTAATCTGGACCGTTGATCAGTTTTAATCAATGGTCCAGATCCCCCCTTTTCTAATTTAACCCTAATGACCTACCCCCTCCCCTCTCATTTTTTTCTCCTCCACTCCTCCGTTACACATCTCTCTCATCTCTCAAACTCTCTCTGCTAACCTAAGCTCTCACCGGTCGTCGACTCGCTGGTAATTATGGTGGTCTCACTACCATCCCAGCCCCCATGGCTCTTTCATATGGCGGGTACTGCTGCCTTGAGGTCCTCAAAGGAACCAGAAGGCGGTTCAACTCACCCCCATGGTTTTTCATGTCATTCTCAGGCCGACCTTGGCCTTTCCGAGTAAGATTCTACCATATTCGGCTAGAACCTGTGGTTTGTAGGCCGATTCTCTTTCTCTTTGGGTTATCTCTTAGAAACCCTAACTATTAGCTCTTGACTCCTTAGATCTATGATAGATCTGGGTATATTCTGAGCTATTTTGTTATTTTCTTTAAAAGATTTTCCGATTTCTTTCTAAGACTACTCTTCATCTTCAAACTAGGTTTTTAACCCCTTTTCGAAATGGCTTTCCTACTGATTTTAGCATTAATCTATGACTTTCATTATGTTTAATCACTTATCTAAGTTTTCCTCTTTTTATCTTGTTATGTTAATGCCTTAAGTTTCTTGGTTAATCTGTGATTCTGAGTCCGTCTTTAATAATATGTTCGCCTAATCTATATGTGTACCTGTTTCTCATGAACATTCTGTGTTGTTGTGACTCTCATCCTATTTTGACTTATTGGGGTTTCTGAATATTGCTTCTTCTTGCATATGCTGTGTTTATATTGCTTATTCTCAAAAAATTGTGGTGATTTCCTCTAATTAGTATTGTTTCCTAGTTGAATCCCCTATTCTACGTGATTTTTATTTTGCTATAATGATTAGGGTTGCTGATTTTACCCATATATTGTGATTGCCTCATTTATTTGCAGCAATTTGTGTTATTTCCTCTCATTAGTACCATCTCTTAGTTTGAATCTCTGAGTTCATGTGATTTGTACCCTATTGTTTCATTAGGGTTGTTGATTTCCTGTTTCTCCTTGCCTGTATCATGATTATCCCGTTCACGTGTGATACTTTTCTTTAATTGATATTGATTCCCTGTAATTGATACCTCACTCATCTCTTATGATGTTTTCCTTACTAATTTCCAGCCTTTAAGTTATTTCTTGACTTATTTTTATGGTCGTTTATGCTGTCAAACTGATTCATATGTATTTTCCTTAAATAAAATCTTGAACCTGGCCTTAACTACATGCTCTATACATGTGCTATACTTATGTTGTTTCCTTATTGATTTCCAGCCTTTAAGTTACCCTTATTTTTATGGTCGATTATGCTGTCAAAATGATTCATATTATTTTCCTTAAATAAAATCTTGAACCTGGCCTTAATTACATGCTCCATACCTGTGCTATACTTATGTTATTTCCTTACTGATTTCCAGCCTTTAAGTTACCTTTTGCCTTATTTTTATGGTCGATTATGCTATCAAACTAATTCATATGTTTTTTCCTTAAATAAAATCTGAACCTAGCCTCTATTACATGTTATGTACTTGTGTCATGCTTATTTCCTTATGTGTCATAGCCAACCTTACATGATTTCTATCCTTATTTAGTATTTGTCTATTACCGTTTGATTTTAACTCCTTAATTAAAGGAAGTACTTGTACTAATTTGATTCTGATTGGTACATATTTCTATAATTACTGCTGAACTATGATTCTTACCTCTCTTTTTTTTACCTAGTTTTAAACTATAAGTACACTTCTCTTTCATTATAAAAAAATACGAACACATTGTTCATAAACTCTCTCACAATCAAAACTCTTTGCTCTCTCTCTTTGCTCTGGTTACTTGCATATTGTTCTAAATCAACCGGTTGTAAGCCAAGGTTTATTACTATACTCTTTGGTTCTTCACTCTGTGTTTGCTCTCTTCCATAATGGTATGTCCTGATTTCAGTTTAAGTCCCAAAACAATATGTTTATTTTGCTACTTCAATTTGTCCTATTTCTAGTATGTTTTTACTTACGATTTTGCTGTGAAGTTTGTACTTGAGCAGGTTGCAATATCGTTCACTTAGCATGTTATGTACTCCCCTCTATTAGACTCATCATGTTTATGAATGTTATCCCCCTTCTAGTATACCTCAAGATTAGTCTGCTTTACTTATGTTTCTCTGATTACTGGCATGAACTTTTCTGTGGCAAAATAATTGTACCTAATGTCATTTAGTCCTGTGTAATCCTGAAGTTTATGCTATATCCCTAATCCCTTAACCCCCTAGCATATTGCTGGTTCTCTACTTAAGTGTTCCTGTAACTATGTGCCCTATGTGTCCCAATCCACCATTACTCCTGCTTGGTGTTGCTGAACCTGCCTTGGTTGTGTATGAACTTGTTTTGGGTGCTATGTCTGGACTGTTGCTTATTACTCTACTCTCTTTTCAAAATTGTTCTACTACATAACTCTGTTTTTTTTTTTACAAAAATATTTCAAACAAGTCTTTTTTTCCAAACTGTTTCCTACTCACTTCTTTCAAAACTATGTCAAGCACTCTCACGCTATTCTTAGATCCTTAAGTTCTGCCCCTCTAATGTATGACTGCTTAGGGATACCTATGAGATCCCTCTGAACTCTGATACATTAGAGCTGGCTCTTCCACACTGCACTTACTCAATTATGGTTGTGAAATCTGGGTGTGAGCACTGCGGGGATCCTTTGAGGTCCTTAGGGAACTTTGACACACCCGGATATTAAGAAAGGCTATGAAACCATCTGGTATTGGAAACTCTGGAAATCTGGGCCTATTTGCAGGCCCCCTATAGTGTAACTTCTTATTTTCCTTATCTACTTATGTAATTCATTCAATATTGGTTTGTAATAATTGATTGTAAATGAATATTAGGGATGAATAATGAAAATGGGAGGGTAGCTATATAGGTTATCTACATCAATGGTAGAAACCATGCTTTAGGTTTACATTTTTGTATGCGCACTAAAAATTTATGTCTAGGATCAATTTGTATCATGCATTAGATATCATGCTCCTAGGTTTTATGTCTACTGTTTTTAGCATCTCATTTTAGCACTATTATTATCACTTAGAAATCCTGTCTCTAGGATAAAATGACAACATTGATACAAACTGCTACTCATGCAATCATGTCTAATAATGATGTAACATTGCGTGCACTTAGAGATCCTGCTTTAGGGAACTTTGCATATCCTGAAATCATGATGTGCATTTAGAAATCCTGCTTTAGGAACTCTGCCCATAAATCACTCTATATGTGAATATTAGATACCATGTTTAGGATCTTGTTCATACTCGCTTTTACACCTAATTAACTATTGATGCATGAAAAAGGATATAAAACAACCTCACGCTTAATTATCATGTTCAAGTAAAATTGGTGATAATCATGTATCTCTTAACACTTAGAACAACATGCCTTAGGTAAAATAATTCCTACACTGTTAAAATAATCCTGGTAACAATTGTGCATTATCCCACGCCCAGGCAAGCCTTAGGTAACCAATTCTTATAAAACTGAAAACTGCTTCTTTGTGTTTACTGCTTAGTGCTTAACAAGCTTAAAACCGGTAGGCAAACTAATTAGGCCCTGCTTCTGAGTTCATGAAATAAAATTGCATATATCTTATGTCCTGATACTCATCTAGACATCATGTCCTAGGATTCTGATTAATAATACGACCCTTATTTGTGTCTGAGTCGTGCTGTTTACATGCATTATCTGCGGAGGTAAACTTGAGCCTCTTATTTGCTCCTTCCTGCTTTATTTGCTGAAGTCCTATGTGTTATTGCTTGTCGCCTTAGTATTTTCTCCTTTAAACCATAGGGGTCTGTCTAGAACTGCCTATAAGTAGAGGTCCTAAATTCCTCCAGGGCCATTAAGAAGGGACGAGTAACAACACGCAATAGAGGTCGTTAAACAAAATTCGGTTAAATAAGCGCTAAGGGGTGAGAAAGGGTAGACATGGATATGATGACCGGTGCGCTAATGCCACGTGTAGCCCCTCTTCTGAGGAGTGATTACCGGGCATTGTACCGATGTGATCCTATAGGATAAATAACTTAGGACTCCCCTATCCTTCATATACAGGCCTAGACTTTAAATTTTATTACGCATATGTGCTTAGATTCTAAACCTTTCAAAAACTTATATACATACTTAGACTTTAATCTTTTCAAAATCTTCTGCACACGTGTGCTCATACTGAAAATCTTTTCAAAACCCTTTGCTTGTTTAAAGCTTTAATTACTTATTTGCTGCTTGCCTAAATTCACAAAGTTGTTTGGCCGCGAACCACATTTGTGGACTTTGAGGGGTGCCTAACACCTTCCCCTTAGAGTAATTTCAAGCCCTTACCCAATCTCTAGTTATCCAAATTTGTGTTTGTAAATGATTCTTAGTAAGTGCCCTAACGCACCTTAATCCGTTAGGTGACGACTCTTCAATTCCTTGTATACCCCTTTCCCAAAAGGAAGCGAGTTATCCCAATAATGTCAAGAACCCTGACCGATCCGAAAGGAGAAGGAAAAAAGGGGCGCGACAGTCCTTAGGTTTACAAAAGAGTTTATTTTGTAAATGTTGTTTGGCTCATTAACTTAGTGAAGAGTTTGGGAAAATCCTACTAGGAAGTAGGTCGTGGTTTTTTCACCTTTTGAGCCTGGTGTTTTCCGCGTAAAATTGTCGTGTTCTTTTATTTATGCAATTATTATTCCGCAAACTGTAGGAGTTGAAACACATAGAAGAACTTGGTCCTTTTATAACTACTGCACGCGAAAATCGGACACTACATAAATCATCCCTCTTGTGCGGTATTGACGTGTGGAACGTCAATATGGATCAACATTGAGTACTTTTGGTGTCCACTATATTTAAAACGGATATAGCCTTCGGAATTTTTGCGTAATTCAATAGAGTAATGTCTAATTTTATGATACATATACACAAACACGATATTTCTATTAACTTATTTTTATGTGGCACATTTTATTTCCTAGTCTATCTAAACAAACACACCTTTCTATATTTATAAATAGTCACACTATATAGTTAAATTTAAACTTCTTATTTCATCATTAATAAAATGAATTATTGTCATACTAAAATCAATACCAAAAGCAAGTCTCAATTATATTTTAAATTTTTGTGTATATTGAAATGTCGCCATATTATAAGTTGAAAAAAAAAGAGAGACATATGTGACAAGGAGGGAAGAAATAGAAAAATTAGAGACAATTAACAATCGATTACCAACAAGGGTGAGCATGGTGGAATTGACAAGAAAGAATATTTATTTTTCCAAATTCCAATCTCAAAGTATATATCACTTTTACAATCAAACAACTCTAGGACAAAATCATTATACTTGTGCAATATTACTAATAATATCAATGACTGATGGCCTTTACAAATGACTGGATATAGTCAAACATCTCTTCCATCAAAATCAATCTTCTAGCTAGCTAGGCATCTTTGTCATCCCATATTGCACAACTAAACAATTGCCTAATAGCACAATGAACTTTCTTCCCACAGCCACAATTCTTATTATCTTCATTAACGACTACTTTCTCGTTTGTTGATTCCATTTTGATTTTCTTCACCTTCTCCTTGTGAAGTTTCTGCATGACATGAATTTCAGCAACTTGTGACATGGCTCTCTATTTTTTAATATTGACCGTTGCTCTATTCTCTGGCTGTTGAAGTAATTAACAATATTCGTTCTGGTATTTATAAGCGTTTGGGAAAGCAAGGAGAATGCGAGACTCTGTTGTCATTAGGCCACTTAGGAGCGAAGCTATATTATTATCTATGCGTCGTTTCTCATGTATTTGTATTAAAAAATTTATTAAATATTTATTCGTGAACTCAATAACTAAAACAAGTTATGAGTTCGATGTGAAATTTAAAACTGATCATAAACTTTAAATTCTGGTTCCGACAACGGCTCAATCATGAAAAAAGGGAGAAAGATCTGATTAATATTCATCTACTTGGAGACCAAGGGAGAAAGATCTGATTAATATTCATCTACTTGGAGACCAAGTAATTTTCTAATTTTTTTAATAAAAAGTTTTCAGAAAGCTTTTCCTCAAGCCGCCCACTTTGACTGTAATTACTCCTATTATTATACTCCTGGATAAGAATTTTTGGGACATGACACTGTTTGGCGCTTGTTAAAGAATCCAATGATCACTCTCTATTTACAGCTTGTTTGGATGGTAGTTTGGATGGTCGTTACCCATTGTATTATATTTTACTTTAAATATGATATTTGTTTTGATTGTTACTTAAATTATATTGTATCGTATCGTTAAATTCGTCGTTACGTAACGACGAAATGTGCCACTTTATGTAACGATCGATTTGGTGTGGTTGCGTCGTTATCTTGTCTTATTATCTCATCTCACCCTTCACTATTATTAAATTATTTTATTTTATCATTTACTCTACCTTTTTATATATTAAATTTATTTCGTATCATAACTTTTCTTTATAATATTGCAAAATTTATTCTTTATATTGCTGGTGCATGATATCATGAAACAACGGCAAACGATACAATCTATCCAAACATAGTATTTATCAAACAATACAGTACAATACAGTACGATATGATACATTATGAGACAATCGTGAAACAACTATCCAAACAAGGGATAACCAGGATGCTTCATATTTTATGAAGTTGGACTTCAATCATATATGCATTTTTGGGTAATTACAAGCAGGAAACATAGGCCCAGTTTATCCATAATTTTTTCCTTCTTTTAAAAATAAATCAAAAATATATTTGTCCATAAAATTTGTAAGTTTTTGGATATTTTTCAAAAATGAGAAACCACTTTTCAAAATTATAGAAAAACTTATTTTCCCCCTCACAAAACTGTAATATTTTTCAAGTAAAATACATGTCTAAACATAATTTCAAATTTCAAATACCATTTTCTACTTAACTCAAATACTTCTTTTTTAAAGAAAATTATAATTTTTATGTCCAAACACCCACATAATTAAATGTGAAAAGGAGTTGCCGGCCGGACCGTAAACATCTCATTTGTATTTTTTAATATTAAGACGTCTGAACATCGAGATGTGTATTATGATTAGGACATCTAAATTTGAATAACACTTCTGAATGTTAAGATGTGTATTAAGATCTGAATACTAGATGATTAAGACTATTTGATTTTTAACATCTGAATGTATAAAATTTACGTTTATTTGAAAATTAATAAACATAAAATTCAAATAAAATACTAATTAATCTAATATTCCATCACTAAAATATATAGCTTTTTAAAATATAATAGTTGCTGGTGGTAATAGCTAACGGCAGTGCTTGTGAATGCCGACTAAAAGCAGTGGTTGATGGTAGATTTGGTTGATGGTGGTAGTTTAGGGTAGTAGCTAGTAGTGATTGGTAGTGGTAGCTATTATGATTGAGGATAGTGGTGGTGGGCGGTGATAGTTAATAATGACGGGTGGTGGTGGTAGTTGTGATTGAGGAAGATGGTGGTGGGTGGTGGTAGTTTATAATGATGAGCGGTGCCAGCTATGGTTGTTGATGGTGATGGGTAGTTAGTTGTGGTAGTTGAGGTTGATGAGTGTTGGTTGTCGTTGAGAATGATGGTAGTGGGTGGCCTGGTGGTAGTTGATAATGGTAGGAGTGGTGGTGGTTAATAATGAATATGGATGATAGCATTTTAATGTAATTAAGTATATGTTATAGATCTTAACGATATAGACCTATCCAGTTTTGTTAAGTGGTTGTGAAATAAAAAAAAAAAAATACACTTAATGATTTTAAGATATTCATGATTAAAATTCATACTTTAAAAACAAACACACTTAATGTCTGAGATCTGAATGATTAAGGACCCGTTTGGCCATAGATTTTGCCAAAATAAACTTGTATTTTATTTGGCAAAACACTTGTTTGGCCATAGATTTTGCCTATATTTTGTCAAAACCCAAAACCAACTCAATAGCTGATTTTGGGCCAAATTCCTAATAATACATATGTTTTTCCAAAACGAATTTGGGAAATGTGTTTTGTAAACTAATGTCCAAACACATTTTCATCTTCAAACCGAACTTCACCCAAAACAAAATTTTCATAATAAGTTTGAGAATCTATGACCAAACGTTAGCTAAGATTCAAACCTCCGCTAAGCGCAAACAAATGAGGCTGTAGTGATAGTATTACAGGAGTGACAGTGCAATGCGCTCTAAGCAAAGGTCACAGAAGTTTATTGGAGTAATGAGTACTAGTTCTTGTCGAGTATTATTATGTCAAATAAACATTGGCACAAAAACCTAAATCATGAATTTGTGGAATACCATTGCTATTGAATATACTATTCATAGCACTTGAAACTTGATGAAGGAAAAATCAATTATTTTGATAATAACATTTAAAAAAAAAGAACTTGATGAACACACCATAAAGCAAAATAAAAAGATATTATTAAGGCCCCCCAAAAAAGGAGAGAAAAATTCATAGCAAGATAATTGAATAGTGAGTAGTTTGTAAAAGTTTTTAAATAGGTATGAATTCGATTCTCATCGAACATATCTTGAACTCTCTCACAAATATAAATAAATAAATAAATAATAAAAGAAATTAAAAAAAAAATCCAAATGAGCTGGTATTTGTTCTTAAGTTTAACAAAAAAAACCTTCTTAGTTTAACATAATGTCTTCAAAAGCTGTGGCCAGCCCAATCTGTTCTTCACTTGTTGTCTTTATTATTGCCTGACAATTAAACGAAAATATAATCTGTCAAAAAAAAAAATTATTTATGTCAAAGTGAATTATATATGAAAGAAAATTACTTACAGAAGTTTGGATTCAACTCCATAAGGCGTAAGTAAGGATCCACGGGTTGTCCAATCTCAGCATAGCTTGGATCATATAGCCTGTTACGAATTGGTCTGCAATGCAATTTTGCTAGTCACCAATTGATTTCACAATCTCTTCTTTATTTTAATTAATAAATTATGGAAAAAATCATTTTATTATTGTTAATAAATTAGTAATAAATGTTTCTTATTACATAGTCCGTGGATTTTGTGGCTCCTGTCGATGATCCCTGTTGGTATTCCGTGAAACATTTGGATTTTGATGATTTGTAGTCTCCATGTATTCTCTCCGAAGGACTTCTCTCTGCATTCATTTCATTTCATAAATAAATAAGTAAATACAAATATATATGTCTTTTAACGTACTATAGTCAGTGCGGATCCAGAATTTTTATCAAGGTGTATCAAAATATAAATAGTTAGATATATCGAAAAGTCAAGGAGAGTCAACGTATAGTAAATATACATAAAATAAAATAAAAAATTCTAGCAAAATTGTGTAATTTTCTAGCGAAGGGGTGTCACTTGACACCCCTTGCTTCAATGTGGCTCCGCCACTGACTATAGTTAGGTGATTTAATGAGCTACTCCCTCCGGTTCACAATAAATGACCAGTTTGCTTTTAGCACGCCCATTAAGAAAATACTAAATTCTATACAAAAATACCTACTATGACTAAACTACCCATAAATAAACATTTAATGTGAGGAGTAAGAAAATATTTTAGGGATATGTAAAAACAAATTGAATTCTTTATTGATTACATAACTAGACACTTATTTTGAACCAAAATGAAAAAGGAAACTGGTCACTTACTGTGAACCGGAGGGAGTATGAATTTATATAACTGACCATGGTTAAGTATTTGAAGTTTATGCGTAAAATACATGTCGTGCATCTATTAGTTATGTGTAAACTAAACACCTAGTATTTTTTTAACCAATTTGAAACCAGTACACAAACTAACATGCATTTTCAAAGATAAATTTATTACAAAATAAACTGCACACATAAATTAAATATAAACCATGAATATAAATTACGTATTAGACATACTCCTGAACGCGAAGACGATCCACGCAATATTGGCATTCTTCCTCTGCCGTAGTTAGCCTGCATTTATATAATTTAAAAAAATAATTTTAATAAACATTTTATAGTAATATTCAAGAGAAGAAGAAAAGGGAAAATTATTTTGACCATCGTACCCTCGGATTACGAGTTCTCACTGAAGGAATGGCAGCCCTATTAGGGTTGACAGTGTATCCCTGCATAGGAATATACATATTAATGTTGAATTAATATGTATAACTCAATCCAAAAAATTAGCTTGATTAAGAGACCAAATCACTCATCCCAATCGGATGTGGGAATTTAGACGTATTTCAACAAAGGCCTTCTCACTTTTTCCTCGTTGCCTATTCTTATTTTTCCTGGGCTATAATATTGGGGCGTTCTTTGGTATGTATACAAAATTTTAAACTTATTTACTCAGGTTAGCTAAATTTTTCTATTTTAAAAAAGTAGCTAAATTTTTTCCACAAAATATATAGGCAAATCTACAATTTGTTGTTCAGAATAGGTCAAAAGTTACAATTTACATATAATTTGTATACAACTTATATATAATTATGTTAGATGTATATATTTTGTATGTCGATTGTACATGTGACGTACAAAAAATATATAATTTATTTATGTCTGATTCTTCGAGTTTCAATCTAAATTTTTAACCAAATCCAACTCGACGTCACCGAACGCCCTCAAATTAAGATATAAACTGCAAAAATATTCTCAATTATTTGGAATAACACACAATTTAAATATATAATAATTTTACAAAATCTGATTTTCAAAGTTAAAGCTTCGAAACTTTTTAATGGCTGTAAATAGAGTTGATAAAAGAAAAGACTAATCATCCGAGTCAAACCGGGGAAAAAATTCTAATGTGGTTTGGTTTGATTTAGTTTGGTATTGAAAAAAACCCTTACCATAATAGGTTTTGTTTTAACTAAAAAAAAAGTCAAATCGAAACCAAACCGACCCCACATTATATTTTATATAATTTTTAAATTATTTTACACATAAATATTTATTGTACGTAATGCAATTTATAAATATTTGTTAAAAAATTTCACGGTTTTTTCTTTTAATATATTATTCCAAGCTTGGACTTAACATTCTAGAATGATTAAATAAGTTTTATAGCTCATAAATATAGTAACTCAAATAAAGTTCAAATCAATACTAATACAACAACAACAATGATACTAGGCTAGATTCATGTAGTTTAGCGTCTATTTGTACTCCAAATTCATTATGCTTCACTGTCCTAGGAAGGTTAAATGATGATTAAAACGACTTTAATTGTGGATTTTATGTTTCGCAGCAGTTGTGCTTATGAGGACCTAGGATGGTGTTTGGAGTTAAATTAAAGCGAGAAAGACCCCTTGGAGTTAAGAGCGTAATTGTGGGTGATGGAAGAACTTGTTTGTATTTTTTTATTGCTTTGATTGTTTCAGATATATGAAAAATATTAGTGATTGTTGACAAAAATTTATTGAGATTACAAAATTTTTGATTGACATTAGTGTTTAAGTATAAGAATGAGAGAAAATGGGTAAGATCCGAGTCTAATAGATTATTTGTATATACTAATGTATTAAGCGATAATCCCTCTAGGGGAGGGGATAAATAAGTTTATAATGTAGTATAGGCTGGTAAATATTCTAAAAATTGTAAACAGAAAAATGATAAGATTCTAAAAGAAAATACCTCTGGAAGTAAATTTGGTCGGATAGTAAATGCGTGTTCGGAATCATGATTAAACATAGGCCTGCGAAGGATAAGAATATGCATAAATTATACATAGAAGTTGAGTGTAGATTAATTATCATATGTGTGAGTGTGAGAGAGTATTTAATACCTTGAGGAAGAATACATGCCATGTTGATTCAACACAAATTGATCTGATGGGACTTGAACATATGTGTGATGAATCTGATGATGTTCATATGGCTGTTGGATGCTACAAAAAAAACCAAAAAATATATTTTATCAACAAAAAAGAACCAAATATTAAACTTTAAACTGAGAGCTGCCATTGTCACGCTGTTAACTTTAAACTTTTCATCGTATCAAATATTTTTATATTTTTTTGTATTAAAAATTAACGTTTATATGCTAGAAACAACACCAACTGTAATTACTTTTTGTCGTCAGACAAATATATGAGGTTTTGAATTTCACAGGATGCTGAAAAGACAAATAAATAAATAAAACTCTATATTTTTAATTCTTAACCTTTTTTAAAACGCGAATCCATAAGGAATTAGCAAGGAGACTATATCAATTTATTTAACATACTTTTCTAGGTCATAGGAGAGAGACAAAGGATTGTTAAGTCCGATTCGAGATTTAAAGTCAATAAGTTTGAAGTGAATATTAATGTTCTTATATACAAATTTACATATACGGGACCCATTGCTTTAAATCTCGTAAAGAATTTATTTAAGTGTAAAATAAATAAAGAAATACCTGTGCTGCTGGGAGGGTTGTTGCATAAAATTGTAGACTTGGGAGTCATGGTAATCAGAAATTTGTGAAACCTCCTCATGGTTATTTTCTGAAAGATCACTGTTTTGGGACCTAAATTCATACATAAAACAAAGTATTTAGATTTTAAAAAATGGAGTGATAAATTAGAAAATAGAAAGAGAGAAGAGATTAAAAAAAAAAAGTTTACATCTTGAAACAAGAGAAATCAGAGGATGCAAAAGAAGTCTCTTCAAAATCTTGACCTGTGTACAACATTAAGGCCAGACTTGCTTCTTATTTATAATATATGCATAATAAATTCAACTATGTTAGTAGATTTGTGTAGATATTACCATATTAATGAATATAAATCAGATTGATGAAATGAAATTTGTAAATTCCGAATCAGAATAAAATTCAATTTTTGCACATTTCTACGCGCGCTGACGTGTATTTTAGAATATAATAATATTTTTTCCAACGAGATCCAGCTTTTTAGTTGGTGCTATAGTAAGAGCATTAGCTCTTCAAAATTTGACTTGATGAAAAAGAATTTTTTCTGTGGAAGCTCTCATAATCAAATGTCATAAAAAATGATTTAAACATAAATAAATAAATAAATAAAAGTAACAAAGATAATTAGTTAAATAGCTCACCTTGGTACAAGAGGATACATATGAGCTGTTGTAATGCCCACCCATCGACTAAAGAAAAGAGAAACAATATTAGGTAAAAAGAAAAGGAGAATAAAAAGAAACTAAAAAAAGGAAGAACGACGACTTTAAATGGTAATATACTAAATAAACTATCATAGTAAAATATGACACATTGGCATCGAAAATCTTTGTTCTTCGCCATGTGCCTCCATTTTACCTTTATCAAATGAATTTGTACTATTTCAGTTAAATACATAAATAAATGAGCCACATCATTATTCTTAAAATTAATTAATACTCCTTGGATGTAAAATAAAAATGAAGAAATAATACTGGAGGATTCAAAATATTTGTTGTTTCTTTCTTTTGAAAGGGAAGCCCCACTTGGCATTCACGTATTTAACTTCAAATATTTTCTGAACAAGTAATTGAAAGTCATAAACAGAAGACATGATTAAAATTTCAAGCTAATTTTTTCGAATTTTAGTCGAGTTTCAAGTCAAGTCAAAGAGTACTCATATGCTAGAATAATATTTTCTATTGACATTTAAATTTTGGGCTCTTTAATTACTTGAAGTAAGCATTGACGAATAATTGATGTATATCTTAATCAGACAGTGAATTGGACAATCATAGTATGAAACAAGTTTAAAATCAAATTAATTAATTTTCTCATATGGTTTTTATTTGCTTTATGTACATTACAAAAGAAAGATTACTAATAACTTCAAAGACAAATTAACATGAAAGGAAAGCCTAAAAAAACAAAAATATTGATAAAAGGTTAAAGGGAATGTCCTTTGCTTTAAAAAGTGAAGAATTTTTGTTAGGGATAATACAAAACTTAATATAAATTTTTCTCTTTTCAAAAGTAAGTATCTCTGTAACTAAGTATCATCCAAAAGTTGAGCTAGAGATTACCATAGCCAGTGGCGAAGCCAGGAGTAAGGGTGTTCAAATTTTTAACACTCTTTGTCAGTGGGCTATGCAAGGGTGTTCAAAATCTATTTTTCATCAATAACAAGTAATATTTCACCTTATATAGTATAATATTTTGGCGAACCCTTGGGCCAACATAGCTTCGCCCCTGACCATAACATATTGTATTGTATGTTATATTGTATTGTTTTCCGTCATTTTATAATGCCACACACCAACAAGAAAGCTTACAATATTTCAAAGAAAAAGTTGGATACGAAGTACAATTCTTATATAAAAAGTAGAATGAAGGATAAAATAGTATTATTTAATAAGGAAGGGTGAGACTAAGAAAAAAGACAAGGTAACGATGCAACCAAGCCAAATCGATCGTTAAATGAAGTAACACTTTCATTCATTATGTAACGACGAATTTAACGATACGATACACTATATTTCAGGTAATAATCAAATCAAATATTCTATTTTAAGTAACAACACAATACATCACAATACAATAGGTAACAACTATCCAAACAAGCTTTAAATCCCATTAGGATTTCAAACACTTTGTGGATGATAAATGCTTCTGAGATTCAAAGCTGAGCTGTATATATGTCTTTTTCTGTTTGACCATACATTAGGTACTCACTAACTAGATTAATTCGGATTCACACAGCTTAAGAGATATATACATTCTTCTTAAAGGGTATTGTAAATTTTAGTTAATTGGATATATACTTTCTGCTTGGATCAAAGACATGAGAAAGAAATCACCTACATAGCCGAAGTGTGTGATTTAGTGTTCAATGAAGCACGAGGAGAATCATAAAAATCTCATGTTTAAATTTCAGCAGACGCAAACTTATTTCTTCCATCATCCAAACTTTGGTGGACAAGATCATTCGATACCTATGCTAGTTGGAGATATCATACAACCGGGAAAAAAACACACAAACTGACCCGAATACCGCTATCATTGAAAAAGAGGATGAGAGAAAGAAGTAATATACTAGATTATATTGAGAGAGCAAGGGCTAAGACTGATTCAAAGACCTTTAATACCATTCAGAAAAGAAAAAAAAGAGAGTTCTGTCTCATAGGCACTTTTATCAATTTATAAAGAAGGAAAACAATATACAATTTCATCTTTTCTTACAAAGTTTATAGTAGAAAATATCAGTCGGACATAATTAGAAGATACTTATACTGGAAAACAGCATCAGTAAAGGGAATTATCAAACACCCATGGCTCGTGCTGGAAAAGTTCTCGACCATTCATCGGCACTACCCCTGCAGCTATATCCTCTGCACGCTTTCTTGCCACTTCAGCCTTTTTAGCAGATGCATCAGCATCCTGAAAATGATATCAACCCTTTCATGACTCGTTCGACGACTATAACATTCCCTCGTGAAACAACCATGGAATATGTACAGCAGGTTTTTTCGAGAGAAAAACAGATAAACCACTTGCACAAAGTTCAGAATCTATACAAAATTCTGCAACTATAGAACCGCCAACAAAAATATTTAAAAGAGGACATCTGAATAATAAAGGAAGTCAATGAACAACAGCAGACTCGGTTGAAGCAATTCTTTTGATGGACTTTGAATTCTTATGGAGGCAATACTGCTAGATCACAAAAGGATACTTCACACAATTTGGCATTGGAGACTAATATGAATGTCTTATCTAAGTGTTAACTTTTGCATGAAAAAACTATATAAGTAGTTCTACAATATATTTTGGACATAAAGAAACATTTTCTAGTAGACTTTTGGAAATGACCGAAATTATTTTTATGAAATTGGTAACAAAAATTTCTTGAATGAGGAACATAACAAACTAAAAACCACAGTGAGTGCTGACATCCCCAGACTCTGGAGCTCAAATTTTCTTTGTCCAATCTTTTGCTACTCCAAGGAACTTTTCTCGATCTTTATTCGGGTGACCAAGGCGTAGTTAATTGATTGAAGAGTTTAGCATGATGAAATTGTTTAAAACTTCCTATTAATCTTCTTCCCATTCACTAAATATTCCAGTTTAGGTCCTTTTTTCTCTTTTTTATACTTTTGTACTTAGATAAACGAGAAACAATTTACCTAGAAAATGAAAATAGGCTTCAATTCAGTGTTACAAACATCAGCAATTGTCCCCAGAACACTTCTAATGGTGTTCATTTATTTATATCAATACTTACATAACAACATTTGAAGAAGAGAAGTAGCACCATGTTAGTATTACCAGGCCGATAAGTGTGAGACTATTGAAGGAGCGATTGGGTGAAGATGTCTGAAACGAAAGGTTTAGCAAGCTCCTCCTCAATAAGCTAAGGAAGAAAGGTTAACCCAGATATCACATAGAGTCCCCATTGGAATCCACACGAGCCTTTTGGACTTACTGACTAAGCAATACGTCCAACCGACAAATCGTTAAACCTCATTAGGCCAATGAAGACAATATTGTGTTGTTGTAGTGTGATATCAGACTTGAACTCCCTCAGTATAACAACGAGGCCAACTTAAGTAGGGACGTAAAGCTGATGGTAGGCTAGGAACCCGTGTTTTAGCAACATTTTGCACTCTAATTGCTGCACTTTATACGTGTTTGAGCATAAATGATGATAATTTGCACTTATTGCGTGTATTGTGAGTTGTAGGAGCGATTCCGAGTTAAGAAGCAATTTTGAGGCTAAATTGTATGATTTGGAGTTTTGAACTCTGAGTAAAAGCGCAAGAATTTAAACCTGGATCGCATTCGGGGGTCAAGGACCAAGAGGACCAAGTCTGGATATCAAAAAGTGAGGAACAATCTCACGCGGGAAAAATTGCACTACCGTGCCGTGACGCGGGGCACGGCGTGACAGTGCACTCGGAGGTATGTTGACAAAATTTCGTTCTCTAAACTTGTCCACTGGCGCGACGCACGGTGTGTCGCAAGGCATGCCCCACGCCTGTGCATTTTCGCTGGCACGTTTTCTCACTTCGGCTTGGAAAGAGTAGTTTCGTCCGGAATACCCGAGTTTGGATTAAATTCATATTTTCTTACTTAATTGTAACTGTGATGATTTCTCCTACTGTTATGGAGTAGTTTTCCCTTAGGGTTTTGACAGACATGGTGTATTAATGATTTAATTAGGGATTTGATTCTTGATACTTGCTTGATTAATTGACGGGGTTTTGAATTGTTTTGTGACGTTGTTCATTATTTTGCTTAATCGAAAGAGGAGTTTGTTATTGAATTTGTTTGCACCTTATGCTCTAGTTTAATCTGTGATTCATCTAGGTAATCACAAGAGCCTCTTGAATCGTTAGTTGAACTAGAAGATAGGGAACATTCGTGAGAAGTTACCCTCTAGACTAAACTGTCATTACGTTTGTAGCAATGATTCACAGTGCTTCAATTGAATTATTTCTAGGAATTAATGCTTAATCGAAAAAGGAACTTTAACTTCAAGTAATCTGATCATCTAATGAATTCGTGAGACTAAGTAGTAATTTAGAAATGAACTAATTCAAGAATTAAGTCCAAAGTTAATTATCTTGCACCTGTCTGGTCAATGACCCTTACTTCTCCCACAGATATTTCTGTGTTGCTCAACTCTTGTTTCCGTGATCTATTGATAACTTTAGTAGCTAATTGTAGTTGGTAGGTACTCAAATTACAGTGTTAATCATCCTGAATAGCAGAAAACCATAAGTAAATTGAATATTGTTTAAATCCAATCCCCGTAAAGATGATAATTTTACTATACTATCTTTGGCTAGCGAGCATTAATTTCGTATTGTATTTTGCACTCGCCAAAAACCTTATGAGAAGGGCTAAATAGGCTCTTGATGAAGATGTTGGGGAATTAGGGAAAGCAAAAAAAGTTTGACAAGCTTTTCGCCTGCGAGATACTGACTATGTTTCTTTGATGCAGTGCAAGTGATTGACACTCGTGCTGCTCTAGAGGTAAGATGCATCATTACATTAATTTAGGATTTGGGAGTACTGATCGGACTACTGGTATAGTTGTACAAATGCTAGAAAAAGTGAATAAATCCAAAGGATAGTATACATGATAATTAGTAATTTAAGATTGTTAAAAAGTAACTTATATTATTAGTAAAGGTCAACAACGTAAATTAAGCCGACTTTGAGTTCATTAAATTAAAATAAGCAATGATATTTGCGTAATAATGACTTGTTAACTGATTAAAAATTCTAGGTTTATTAGTTACTACTCGACTGTATGTGTTGGGATTCGACTTTTACTTTTTGAGGAACTAACATGGGTGTGGCTACATTTTTGGATCCGAGCAACATAGGTTGCTGAAAAGAGGTTAACCTAAAGGTCTCCAAGAGTCTCGCATGTTGCATCGGAACCAAAAAGTCTCCAAGAGTCTCGCATGTCGCATCGGAACCCAAAAGTCTCCAAGAGTCTCGCATGTCGCATCGGAATGAAAGGGAAAGGTCCGGGGCCACAAGTGTAAAACTTGAACCCAACATGAGCAGCACACCTTTGGCTTTATGCTTTACAATGTTAAGCTTGAAATATCCTAGATTTCAAATGGATATTCCCTCTTGTTTCGTCTTAGATTTAATAGG
The DNA here is from genome assembly GCA_005239495.1 of Nicotiana undulata. Taxonomy (NCBI): domain Eukaryota; kingdom Viridiplantae; phylum Streptophyta; class Magnoliopsida; order Solanales; family Solanaceae; genus Nicotiana; species Nicotiana undulata. The sequence goes on from ML294155.1 coordinate 29,891, forward strand.
AATAGACCTCTATGGTCTATGTAATGACTGAGTTTTTATATAATTCAGCAGTAGTAGTTACCACAAAGATTATTTATTTATTTATATTTATTTCAAGACAGTGGTGTGCACCTTGACTATTCGGCCGGGCACCAGCTACAAATACCATGTAACTTTGCCTATCAAAGCTTAGGCGGATGAGAAATCACCTGGTGTTGTTTTTGCCTCCACTGGATTTCAACCTAAGGTTCTCCTCCCATTACATTAACCACCAGGCCACACTCATGAGTGCAAGATTATTCTTTTATATTATTGAAAGGAAAAAAAATAGTATACAGGAAGTGCTACAAACATTAAATAAACTCCAATATATGTCTATTAAATACACACTTGGAAAAACAAACCCTAATTTGAACAAACCCTAATATATATTACACAGTTAACTCAAGGGACATTCCCATAATAGTTAAAATTGAAAAGAAGGGAACAATGGAGGAAGAAAGAGGTAACCTTTTGGTGCTTCCAGTTGAGAAATTCGGCTGCTGTAATGCGATTTGGAATAGGATTTGGAGTTGATCCTTGTTGACGCTCTTCTGTTTCTTCCCCCATATTGTTTGTTCTCCAACTGAAGATCAATTCTTTCTTTCCATGGTCGGGTGAGCGGGTCGGCCTATTTATATTTATCTACTGAAATCTTCAAAAACGACGTCGATGGATACCAAATTCCTATTTTGATTCTGAAATTACACCTCCATACCCCTCCCCCCCTCCTCTCTATAGCAACCCTAATCGAATGGTGGTCAAGTTTACACAATTGACTACAAAATTGTTGTAAATGTTTTAATTTTTGGAGATCAAGCTTAATTATTCTTTCACTTTTATTCTAGTTTAAAGAACATGCAAAATTGTTTCCTGACTTGGATAAGTAGATAAAAAAGATATAAACAAAGCGATTCAAAAGTGACCATTAGGAGTGACGGGTCGGGTTGAAAACGGGTAATTAAAAAACAGATAAATTATGCGACCCAACCCATATTTAATATGGATAGAAAATAGGTTAGCCGGAGATAATATGGATAACCATATTATCCATGACTTCTTGCACATGATCACTTTTGGGAGAATTCTTAGTCTCCCTAACTTGAGGAACTCTCAGTTTGAGGCTTTACAAAAATATTAGACTCATTGGTTATCCATTTTCTAAATGAATAATATGGTTATTATCCATATTTGACCCGTTTTTAAAAGTTCATTATGCAACCCATTTTTAGTGGATAATATGAGTGTTTAACTGTTTTCTTTTAACTATTTTGCCACCCCTAGTGACAATATATATACTCCATTCGTTTCAATTTAGATGATGTAGTTTGATTCGACACGAAGTTTAAAAAAAAAGACTTTTGAAACTTATGGTCTTAAAAGCTTAAGGGGTAAAAGTTTTGTGGGATCATGATATTTGTCTGGTTTTAAAAGCTTCTTATTAAGGGTAAAATGAGTAAAACGAAGAGTTTAAAGTTAAATTATTTCGAAAAGTAGAAATGTGACATTTATTTTGGAACAGACTAAAAAGGAAAGTACCTCATCTAATTTGAAACGGAGGGAGTATCTATCTATCTATATTTATCGATATCCATATTATTATAAAAGCGCGAATAATTTATGCTAAATATTGAATAACTAAAATATATTTGAAACATTGATTGACTTTTATGCCCTTAAATATTTGATTTAAGGATCTAATTATAAATTACCCAATGATGAAATTCTTTTTCGAATTAAACTACAAGACTTGAAACTCTGAAATCAAGTATAAATTTATCACTTCGATTCTCCCATTTTTGGTATCTTTTGTAGGAATATGTATAATATTTAAGATTTACACCACACTAAGATTTTCTCCCTATATTCTTTTCCTTTGTTTTCCCCCTCTTTTTTTTCTTTGGAATTCGCAATGATTAGCATGTAGCCTATTGTAGGATAGCATGTAGCTTATTTTAGAAGAAACTAACGTGAAGAAATAGAATTAATATCACTGTATCTGCTCCGGGATTCTATTTCAGTTCTCTTTCTCGCCATAAATTCGAGGTAGCCTATCAGATACATCATACTCACATCTGCACCTTTTCCTATTACATGTAAGAAATTCCTCTTAGGAAATATTTAATTATTTTTTATCTACGACAAGGAAACCAATTATCTAATTTAATCATTCATCTTGGAAGGTTCAAGAAATATTTAATTATTTTTTTCTCTATATACTTGGTGACTACATGCAATTAAAAATTTATATTTTAAAAATACGTTTTATAACAATTGATTGGAGATATACGTGCAAAGCACGCACATGAAACCTAGAGTTTGTTTTTTAACACATAGGACATTTGTTGAATTATAAAGTCGATTGACTGTATATAACCTTAAACTTACGTGATTATTTGACTCTTTCTCTATATATATATGTGTGTGTGTGTGTTGCTTTGTAAGTTTTACGTACCAGAGTTCTAGAAGAGATAATTATTTGTCAAAAGACAAAACAAAGATATATTAATATGACAAAAGTACAACTTTTTAATTTGTCTATGGAGTATAAGTTTTGTATTTAATTTTATGCTTTTAAATTGATAGGATTTTATATATAGAGTATTATTATTTTTTCTTTTGTCTTCCAATATCTTTGAGTTTTGTGGATAATGTGATGTTATTTATTATGATTTAGTTTATTTGAATCTAATTGTATTTAAATTGCTCTATGAAAACTCTAGAGGCTATAATACGTATATGTCTCAATTTTTATCGTATAAATTGAGGTGAATTGTTTAAATGACTTATAACCATATCTTCAAAAATTGCTCTTTTGGTTCGAAGAATTTGTTTACAAACTGAAAAGTATAATAGAAAACAAAATTTATTTAAAAGGAAAATAATGTACTTAAGATACTTCAAACTTATTAAAAAAGAATATATCTTCAAACAAACTTATTTCTCATATATATTTTCCTTAAGTTTAATTTTTTGCTCCTTTATGTAAATAATTGATCGAAGATTTACGTGCAAAGCACGTATATATAGACTAGTATTATTATAAAAACACGAATAATTTATGTTAAATGTTGAACGAGAAAATTATCTTAAAATATTGATCGACTTTTATAATTTTAATTATTTGTATACTTTAAGGATATAATTATAAATTACCTAAAGCTAATATTTCTTTCCATTTAACCTACACATGCATTAATGCGAAATAGCCGACTTTGCGTCAATCCTTTTTCTTTGCAGCATTCATCTTCTATCCTACTTTTTGTTGGACACTGTATGACCTACTTTTTGTTGGATATATGAACGATTTGGTTTTTACTCACAACCAACTTTTTTTTATAGCCTTTTTCTTTTTTTGTCAATAATAATTTTCCTTATTTAATCTTCTCATAGAATTCAACTTAATCGCACGATTCCATGTAGGAAAAGAATAAGCCAGTTATTCCTATAAAAGATGCCATTGTTCCATATTATTCATTGTTCTCTAAAGGTTTTGATGTAGAACGAAGCAATTTTCTCCAACGGTATTATTAGTTCTCTCTATTGTTCTCGTTTTTCGTAGAGTAAGTTCCCGTTTTTCATGATTGAGTAAGTTCCCTTTTTTCATAATTGAGTAACTTCTCGTTTTTTGTAATTGAGTAATGCTTTAGGGTCATGCATATATATATATATATATATATATATATTAGAGAGAAAAACAATGACATCTTAACTTTTATTCTAATTGTTTTTTGTGTCGTACTTCTTTATTTTTCGGTGTAGTTTTTAGTTTTAGATATCAAAGTCTTTTACATTGACGTAGTATTATGTATAAATTGTATATCTTTAGAGATTAATGGTTTGTGTTATTTCAACTAATGTTAGTGTAACAATATTAATTTTCAGTTATTACATAATATTTTGCAGCTTTTACTTATATATTGCAAGTATTTCGTGCAGCGTAATATAATGAGATCTGAAAATATAATGTGTCCTAATAATAACCTTAAAATTTATGATGTTGAATGGGTAACTAAGGTATTGTTTACTAGAGCAACAACTTTCTTAAGTTGAAAGTAGTGACGAACTGGAACAAAGGTCGGGTTCCAACACCAATAGCCAATAACAGTTCATAACTACATAATGAAAGTATTAAAAGTAATAACTCGGAGATAAAATGCTCAACTCGTTCACATTTTCAGGAAAATAGGCTTGCTTTTCAAGTATATCAGTGAAAGCCAAATCTTTTACCGAATACGCCGAAAATGTGAGTAAGTTTGAAAACTGTGATTTTTGCCAAAGGCTTTCAACAAGTACATGTTTCATTTTCAAAGGAATGAGGAAAAATGTACATCTCTATGCCTACATGTCAATGTATGCATGCCAACTGTAATACCATGCAGTGATAAAATCATACGCATACTCTCGGTGCATCAATGCACTCGGTCCTCCCAATCACTCATCCTCACAACCAATCAGTTTTCAGAGTCACTCAGTCCTCCCAATCGCTCGGCACACACTCAGTAGGTACTTGCACTCACTAGGGGTATGTACAGACTCCGGAGGGGCTCCTTCAGCCCAATCACTATAACAAGCCAATCATGGCATAAATCAGTAAAACATGTTGCGGCGTGCATCCTGCTCCCATCATAAATCAATAAAACATGTTGCGGTGTGCAGCCCGATCCCATAAACATCCTTACCTTCAGGCCCTCGCCCTCACTCAGTCATCAATCTCTTTAGTCTCTCAGGCTCGCAATGTCATGAATAATTAGCCCAAAAATAATGATGTGATGTATCAATAAATAACAACATAGATTGAGATATGATTTGCATATGAATGTGTGTGACTAAGTATGTAAATGCAATGTAAGCAGATAACTCAACAACGAAAATGGCCTCGGTGGGTCTCAACAGAATAAACATGTAGTCTAGACATGATTTCTAACATGGATCGCAACTCAATAGATCAAGTAGTTAGAAATTTCATTGTTACAAGTAATGTCAAGTAACTACACAATACAACATACATAGAGGAGTCACAATTCAAATGGTGCACGCCCAAACGCTCATCACCTAGCATGTGCGCTACCCTACCTCAACACCAAACACATAACACGTAATTCAAGGTTTCATAACCTCAGCACCAAGTTTAGAAGTGTTACTTACCTCGAACAAGACAAATCTAATACCGAGCAAGCTAAAATGTTGCTCCAAAATGCCATCTCGCGTGTACCGACCTCTGAACGGCTCGAAACTGGCCAAAAACAACCCAAATACATCATATAAAGCCCAATGAAACAATTCCAAATGATAAAGGTCGAATCTTTAATCAAGGGCCCAAAATCGACCCCAGAAAGCCCAACCTGGGCTCGCATCTTGGAATCCAATAAAACTCAAAAAATCCGATAACCCATAAAACTACGAGTTCAACCATATTAGTTTCACTCAAATCGGACTCAGAATCGAAGTTCAAAACTCGAAATTTCGCTTTATGAAGTTTTAGACAAAGCCCCCAATGTCCTCTTTAACATTCATCAACCAATTGCCAAAATCAAAGATAGATTCATGAAATATAACCAAAACGGAGTAGAGAACACTTACCCCAATCCACATGGTGAAAATCGCCTCAACAATTGCTCCAATCCGAGCTCCAAAGCTCCAAATATGCTAAAATGACCAAAACTTCCGAAATGGAGTACTTGTAATTTTGCCCAGGCATTTCTCTTACGATAACGCGGGAAATTCATTGCGTTCGCGATGAACAAAAATAATCTGCCACCAAAATACTCTATGCGTTTGTGGCATAGCCCTCATGAACGCGATTCACAATAAATCCACCTTGCGCGATCGCGTAAGCTACTTCGCGAACGCGAATGCATACTCCCCAGTCCCAGCTTCTAATCTCTCCCCAGCACGAACGCAGTCATAAGGGCGCGAACGCGATGCCCAGACCTCACAAAGGCCCGCGAACGCGATGCCACTAGCGCGAACACGATGAAGGAAAAAGGCCAACTCCTCTGATACACTACGCGATCGCGAAGAAGGTTTGAATAACCATCCAACAATAGCTACTAGCAGTGCCATAATGAAGGAAAGCGATCCGAATACCATCCAAAACACGCTGAGCCCCTCGGGACCCTGTTCGAACATTCCGACAAGTCCCATAACATAACACGGACCCACTTGAGGCCTCAAATCACGCATAACAACATCAAAACGACGAATCGCACCTCAAATCAAACTTAATGAACTTTGAACTTTGAACTTTGAACTTTGAACTTTTCAACTTCCAGAACTCGCATCGAACATATCATATCAATCCAGAATAAACCCAAATTTTGCACACAATTCCCTAATGACATAACAAAGCTATTTTAGTTCCTGAAACTACAATCCCAACCAGATATCATCAATGTCAACTCTCGGTCAAACTTATGAACCTTCTAAACCTCCAAATTTCCAATTTTCGCATATTTATGCCAAACCTTCTAGAAACATCCAAATACAAATTCGGGCATACACCCGTGTCCAAAATCACCATCCGGTCCAAACGGAACCACCAAAAACTCCGTTCCTGGGTCAAATTCACAAAAGTCAAACTTTGTCAACTCTTCCAACTTAAAGCTTCAACAATGAAATTCATTCTTCCAATTCGATTCCGAATAACCTGAAACCCAAACTGATGATTCACATAAGTAATAATACATCATACGACGCTACTCATACCTGCAAACTACCGAGCGAAGTGCAAATGCTCAAAACGAACGATCAGGTCATTACATCCTCCCCCACTTAAACATACGTTCATTCTCGAACGTGCCCGGAGTTGTTCTTAAGCCGTAAAATCATCGTGTAACCTTACCATGCACATACCCAGGGGGGGGGGGAGGGGGGCACATCACCCTATCCCATATAGGTATGAAAACACAACATAACTGAAGATCATTACTTCAAACTTAGCCCGTAAACCACAGAATCCAATTTCCAACATTTGGAATTTCCTATAATATCTGAATCTCGCATCTACACAATGTATAAGTCTTAACAAGCTGCATCAAGCCATAACCCTAACCCAAGGTGTAATCTCATGATATACCGCATAACTCGCGTACTTGTAGCAATAACTTCTGACCACCATAACTGCTCAAAACAAGCCCGGTACCGGTAATAAACCTCATATCAAATAAAACCTTGCTCTAAAACCTTCGTACACTGCCGATGATGAAATAAACACACAGAAACTCATAACTACTCATCGGATCAACAAGCCATGGGGCTCCCTCTCCTTCGACAAGAACTATAGCTAATTTATGAGCCGATCAACATCATTATCCTTCCAAATATACCGCAATCAGATCCGATAGCACCCATTCTAGGTCCAACGACCTCATCTTATCAAACACAACCACTCTAGTGACTTGCCACGCTAATACTACCCAGAGACACAAACCGTTTAATCCGTGCACCAATAGGCAACAATTCAAATGTACTCAAACATGGAAAATGACTCAAACTAGAGAACCATCCCGCAAGTTCAACAAGTACCACCACAATGGAAATGCTAAGTACCCATCATATCTAGTAGAGCCAAGACACACGAATCAAACACCAAGGATCATATCTTAACATAACCCAGTTGCAATGTGTGACCAAACACTGGTCCACATGAAGTATCTCAAGCCACAATGCTCAAAATCAACAACCACGCACAATTTGACGCCTAGTACCAAAAGTGTATGACCATAACCACTGAGAAGCAAACAACACCATACATCACAATCGGACAAAGGCCATAACTAAGGAGAAATCACCATTTCACACCACAATCATCATCTCGCTCGAATCCCGCTGTAAGGCCCAAACAGAACCGCACCATGTGTGCATATAACCAATGAACCACAACCCCTCGTAGCATCCAAACACTAACAAGCTCAACTCTAACCGAATGTCACACCCCTCAACACAAACAGTTCTGAGTCAACAAATTTAACCCGGTGTAGAATGCACATCCTCAGTGGGCCTACCAATGGGCCTCCAAATTAGCTCTATCCATCAACAAATATATAAATAATCCTCCAAAAGTCCACAATGATTGAACCATAACACATACTATCATCTGGCTAGCTTTGGCCACATCTTCATAGTCCACAACCACAAAACAATCTGCCTCTGAGAACTCCCGGTCTCCAAATCCACAAAATACACAAATCACCATATCCGATCCCAACTCCTCCGCTCGAATGTCTAACACATCTCCCCTACACGATCATCCCACGAGGAATACTTCGATAATTCATTCGTTCCACATAGAAAAATTTGAATGCCAGCAGTCGGTCAACCAGGCGAGTACCACAATACTAATGAAGCATCTGTAAGTCAAAAATAGGTGTGCCTTCTGAGATGCGCACCCTTCTCAGGCAATACTAAGTATTTATAGCATTCGTCTAAACATTGGACACTGTCCATGCTGTCTAAGAATTTATGATCTTCCCTTCAAAACTGAATTATGACCTTGCACATGGAAACCTCAATCCCAAAGGACACAACACGTCTATCATGCCATCATATGAAAAGCACGAGAATTTCATAATCAACTTTAACTCACCAGCAGAATACATATCCGATTAGTCAGAAACCTTCCATTTGATCCCATCCAAGAGAAAATCACAATACGCAACATGCTCCTTACGCCAGTAGGAAATATCCCTCTCCAACTGTGGTAGAAACCACCGAGAACTCTTCGAACACATTTGCACATAACGAAGTCATCAAAACTGAATCTCTCTAACTCAACCAAGACATGCAGACCGTCAAGCCCTAGAGTATTGCGACAAAACACCTGTAGAGACTCACCACATCATAAGTACCCAAAGAACCGATCAAATCCATTACTGTGTTGATCCAACCTACTATCAAGCTGTCCTTTTTCTTCGAGTTTCTTCTGAATTGCCTTCAAATTGATACTTCTCCTCCCTATAATACCACGATCCTTAACCAAAACTCACCCCACGAGATCCTAGAATAAAACCACGCCGGCCTAAGGCCCATAAGCCGTCGTATTCCATCTTAAGCACCCTAAAAGTACCACAACCGGGACACCTACTTTGAAAAGATCTTCTGTGAATCTAAAGTTGTTTCCTTCAACTTCCTGTAATTGAAATGTAGAATACATAATGATATAGAAATACCGCGAGTCTCGACACTATCTAATGTAAATCTCATATTCTAGCCATATACAAATTCAAAAAAATTCTCAATTGCCACATATAAATCTTGAATCCATTAGAATTCTCTTGAGAGTCATCCATTCCGCTCAAATCTAAATTGCACCGCCCAAACGGGCCGAAAGAAACGTGCCCCATTGTACAACAACACTCAAAGAAGTGACCCGCACCTTACAGCAACCGGGCAGATTCATACTCCATGCACACTGCATCCTTCACAAACAATAGCTCAAATCATTCCATGAATTTCCATATTCTTACATATTGCAATATAACCTGTATCCAGAAATTTCCCTATTCGAGTCAGCCTCGATCTCAACCTATGCAAGTCATAACCGATCCATAAGTATGCCTTAGACCAAAACTAGTATTTAACACACAACCACACAATTAAATCATCAATAGAAGACTCCCCCACTTGGCTCAAAGACATGGAATAAACACCTCATAACTTGTAATACCCATACTCTATTACTGCCATAATCCCGTATCGAAGTTCTACTCAATCCTCCATAAGTTCATGTAACTCAAGCCATCTAATACCTCAAATCATCTGCAAATCTCGCATTCACACTTGTAACAATCAAGCCATCTTCCAAGCGATCCAAACTCAACTTGCAACACATATAATTCACCGTAAAAGAGAACTCTCTACAAAACAACATAGGGATCACACAACCTCAGGACACTTCGCAGGAGATAACCCACCTACTTTGCCTCAAACTGACATCTCTCTATACCATTCCACAGCCATAACTACTACGCCCTCACTAAATCTTCCTGAGTCTGAACTCAAAACAACACATAAAAATCTACTTCGTTCCTCAATTAAACAACATGAGAGACCCGTCAACATACTCATACATTGAGACAATACACCATACCATGACAGAAATCAAGCACCCAATAGTTCTTTTTACATCTCAAGCAAACTCTTCTCGTCATATTCAACCCAGCTGAACACATCCCGCAGTCACATCATATTTCATCATATAGCCATCCAACCACTCTCCGAGCCATAAATTCCACTCATAAGGACACTACCTGACCTATAAGTCCAAAAGCATATATTCACATAACCGAAATCCCCGTACTCAAGCCACGGTCAAACCCTGGCCTCAAGTCTTCCAGAAGAGCCTATCGTAAGCACACAAAGATCATATCTCGCACATCATCCATGGGATCACAAGCCATCAATGCACGACTGATAACGAGCGCTCATATGCGCACACGAATGAATGGAAGGAATTCAAAGAGTTACACTTTAAGCTGAATCAATGCCGCACGATAAGAAAAGAAAGATGGAAGTACATCCTAAATGTCCTGTAGCCTCTCAAAGATAGGTATGGACGTCATCATACAAATCCGGAAGACCGTACTAGACACTTGCTCATAACTTGTAGAACCTATGAACCTAGAGCTTTGATACCAACTGTCACAACCCAAAATCCATCTAGTTGTAATGGCACCTAACCCAACCCACCATGTAAGCCAATTAACAACTATCCAATTTAATGAGATTTATTAAGAAAAGAAATAATAATAAAACTGAACTGTTATACAAGAATTCCCAAGGACTGGTAGTACAAATCTTGAGCTTCTAAAACTTAGAGTTTACAAAGGTGGTATGAAATAATACATCATCTATTCGAAATGTACATAAACAAATTTTTAATAATCTAAGGATACCATAAACAAGAGGCAGCTATCACCGAACACATGTACATCTTCAAATCCAGCTCCTATCGAACACAACAATATCAACAACCAAATCGGCACACAAGGTGCAGAAGTGTAGTATGAGTACAACTGGCCCCCTGTTCAATAAGTAACAACCCTAACCTTAGGTTTAAAGTAATGACGAAGGTCGGGGTCCAACACCAATAGCCAAAGACAGTTCATAACAACATAATGAAAGTAATAAAAGTAATAACTTAGAGATAAAATGCTCAACTCGTTCATAGTTCCAAAAAAATAGGCATGTTTTTCAAGTATATCAGTGAAAACCAAATCTTTTATCGAAAATGCCAAAATGTGAGTAAGTTTGAAAATTGTGATTTTTCCTAAACGCTTTCAACAAGTAAATGTTTCATTTTCAAAGGCATGAGGAAAAAAATACATCTTTATGCCTACATGTCAATGTATGCATGCCAACTGTAATACCATGGAGTGATAAAACCATATGCATACTCTCGGTGCAATGATGCACTCAGTCCCCCCAATCACTCAATCCTCACAGCCACCCAGTCCTCACAATCACCCAGTCCTCCCAATCGCTCGGCACTCGCACTCGCACTCAGTAGGTACATGCGCTCACTAGGGGTGTGTGTACAGACTCCGGAGGGGCTTCTTCAACCCATGTGCTATAACAATCCAATCACGACATAAATCAGTAAAACATGCTGCGACATGCAACCCGCTCCCGTCATAAATCAATAAAACATGCTACAACGTGCAATACGATCTCATAAACATCCTCACCATCAGGCCCTCGACCTCACTCAATCCTTAATATCTTTATTCTCTCGGTCTCTCAATGGCATGAAAAATCAGCCCAAAAGATGTATTAATAAATGGCAACAGAGAATGAGATATGATATGCATTGACTGGGTATGTAAATGCAATGTAAGCACATAACTCAACAGCGGAAAAGACCTCGGTGGGTATCAAAAGAATAAGCATGTAGCCTAGACATGGTTTCTAACACGGATAGCATCTCAATAGCTCAAGTACTTAGAAATTTCATGGTTACAAGTAAGGTCAGGTAACTACACGATACCACAGAAATACCGGAGTCACAATTCACACGGTGCACTCCCACACACCCATCACCTAGAATGTGCGCCATCTCAACACCAAACACATAACCGTAATTTGGGGTTTCATACCCTCTGCACCAAGTTTAGAAGTGTCACTTACCTCGAACAAGTCAAATCCAATACCGAGCAGGCTAAATGATGCTCCAAAATTCCATCCTGCGCGTACCGACATTCGAACAGCTCAAAACTAGCCAAAATAACTCAAATACATCAAATAAATCCCAAGGAAATAATTCTAAATGAGAAAGGTCGAAACTTTAATCAAGGGCCCAAAATCGACCCCAAAAAGCACAACCCGGGCCCGCACCTCGAAACCCGATGAAATTCACAAAATCCGATAACCTATTCAACTATGAGTCCAACAATACTAGTTTCACTCAAATCCAATTCTGAGACAATGTTCAAAACTCGAAAGTTTGCTTTATGAAATTTTAGATAAAAACCCCCAATTTACTCTTTAAAATTCATCAACCTATTGCCAAAATCGAAGATAGATTCATGAAATATAACAAAACCGAGTAGAGAAAACTTACTCCAATCCACATGATGAAAATCGCCTAAAACATTTCTCCAATTCGATCTCCATAGCTCAAAATATGCTAAAATGACCGAAACTTCCGAAATAGAGTACTTATAATTCGGCCCAGGCATTCCTTTTACGTGAACACGGAAAATCCATCGCGTCGCGATAAACAAAAATAATCTGCCACAAAAATACTCTATGCGTTTGCGGCATAGCTGTAACGACCCTGCCAGTCGTTTTGTGTGTTGGGACTCCGTTCCCGTGAATGACTCTTTCTATAGCGGCTACTCGTGCCTTATGACTTGTGTGGGCAGGTAGTTCGAGATTAAGAGGTGATTTGGCCAGCTCAGGAACACTTGGTTCCTGAAGGCTAGCCTATTTGGCTAATTTTGGTTCCGAGCAGCTTTTTGAGCAAACGACCTCGGAATTGAGTTCTAATAGCTCCAGCAGCTCCGGATGATGATTTCGGACTTAGGAGTGTGTTCGCCTCGGGTTTCTGATGACCCTGGAGTATTTCGGCACCAGAATTGGAATTCAGGATTTCATAAGATTTATAATTCAGCCTGGAGTTGGACCTCATGATATCATGGTCCAAATGGAATTTCGTAACGGGCAATAGTTCTGTATAGTCATTTATGACTTGTCCGCAAAGTTTGGGGTCATTCCGAGCAGTATAGACCCGTTCGGCGTATTGGTGAGCCATTTGAATTTTCTTGAAATCTTAAGTTTGGAACTAAGGGGTTTTGGAGAGTGATTTATAGTTGGGGCGATGTTTTTAGTGTTCTGGGAGCTCGAGCGAGTCCGTCATATGATTTGGGATTGGTTGGAGTAATTTGTCGAGGGCTCGGGTGGGCCCAGGGGTCTCCCGGACCCCAAGCGGGGTCAAACCAGCAATTTCATAGCTGGTATGGCCTTTTCTGGTGTGACCGCACCTGCGGTCCATGAGCCGTAGGCGCGAGGATCGCACCAGCGGAAAATCATCGCAGGCGCGGCTCCAGCCGCAGGAGCGGCCTTCCTCTCGCAGGCGCGACTTCTTCCGCAGGAGCGGCCTTTCTTCCGCAGGAGCGGCTCCGCAGGTTCGACTTTTCCCAGGACCCAGGCCCATCGCAGGCGCGACCAATTTCACGCAGGTGCGAGTCCGCACCTGCGATCCAAAATCCGCAAGAGCGAGAACCCACAGTGCCCAGGCCCATCGCAGGTGCGACCCCTTTTCCGCAGGTGCGAGTCCGCACTTGCGATTCAAGGGTCGCAGGGGCGGAAACTACTGACCAGTCCTATAAAAAGCCCCATTTCGTGAATTTTCTTCCCAAACACAATTTTTCCTCCATTGTTGCACACCCCAAGAGCTCCAGAGCAGTGATTTCGGCTTAATTACTCAGGTAAGTAATTCTTTGGCTTCCCGCATGTTCGTTACTTCAATTCTTGAAGAATTCCACTTCCATAATCCATGAGAATTCATAAGAAATGTTGGAAAAAATAGAGGGTTTTGAGAAAAATTGAATTTCTGATTTTTGGGCCATTATAGGATGATTAATTTAGTTAATCTTGATCCTTAGGCGACGTATAGCGCATTTCTTCAAGAATCGTAATTTTCCGGACGCCGAGGCTCGGAGTTGAATATTCCAAGTACGTCAAGAATGTGTTTTAAGGGAAATCTTTGATAAATCCTCCTCGATTCCTCCTAAATTGATATAATTATGTGTTTTTGGCTAGTTGCGAGCCATCGAAGGTAATTCGGAGGATTCGTGCGTCTTGTTGATTGGTCCGTTGACCGGAGGAGTACTTGTCCAGGTGAGTCTCCTTTCCAAACTTTGTAAGGGGGAAATTTCCCCTAAGCTCCTTGTTTCTAATTGTGATTGTTGAGGGGGCTGCGTACGTACCACGTGACGATAGTCAGTACGTGGCATCGATACTGTATGTTTGGTAGCCGTAGGACCCACGAGCATGTTCTAGCTATTTGTTTTATGGTATCTGATGTTTTGTACAAGTTTATTGCCTGTATATGATGAAATGGAGATATGATAGCTTTGAATTAAATGTACATATTATCTAGATAAGAATTATGAATTTCATCAATTGATTAATTGTGTTACTTCTGATGTAACTGATAAAGAGAACGGAGTACATGAGATAAATCTAAATCCTGAGCTATTGAGTGAAATGAAGGTGGTTGTAAATCCATCCTGTACTTGAATTATTCCACCATGGTGATATTATGAGAAAAGAGGATAATATGATGTAAAAATCCTAACTTTGACTATCAAGAGAGATGCGAATATCCGATCCCGTTGAGCGTTGATGAGTCGGTACCATGGTGTCTACATATACACATATATATGCATTCATGCATTCATGGCCCCCGAGTCACAGGTATGATTCGTGATCGGTAAGAACTTATATTTTCATTAGCCCCTGAGTCAAAGGTTTAATTCGTGATCAGGGAGGAATTTCACTTATATTTTCATCAGCTCCTGAGTCACAGGTTTGATTCGTGATCAGGAAAGAATTATTCTACTATTTTTATCGGCCCCAGAGTCACAGGTATGATTCGTGATCGGGGAGGGTTTTACTTTGCATCATTGGCCCCGAGTCACAGGTATGATTCGTATATATATTTATATCACTGGCCCCCGAGTCGCAGGTATGATTTGTGATCGGGGAGAGATATTTTCCCACGAGACCATGAATGATTCGCGAGCGTGGAGGTTTATTGAGTCAGCGCACGAGTCGCAAGTATGATTCGCGAGCGTGTGGAGCTTTATGACCGAGTCAGTCCTTATGACCCACCCTTATGACTTCGGCCGATAGTCTTGTCCGTGTCGGTTATATATATATACATACATAAGCATTTGCATTAAGTTGGGATCGTGCGATGGTGAGTTGAGAAACGATACTGAGTACTGAAAGGTGAATAATTGAGATAACAAGCTAAGATAATCATAGATAATGAGAAGGAAAACAAGTGATACACATGGTCAGTATACAAAGAAAGGTTATGTTTAAGATCAGTTACATGTTTGTTGATTACATGTCCTTATACTTGATGTATTTTCTCACATGATTTATTGCCCGGTATGTACCTTATTTTATTATGTACTGGACCTTAGTGAGTATATATTCTACCTCTTGTCACTACTCTTTACGAGTTTAGACGCCATACTCACTTGGTACATATTTGTTTATATGTACTCATGCTGCACTTTCTTTTCTTTTCTGCACTTGATTGTGCAGGTGTTGAGGCTGATCCGTCTGGTCGTCCGTCTGCTGATAGATACTGATCGCGGTGTCACTCCATACGGTGAGCTGTCTTCTTGGCGTCATCCTGACAGCACCTCTGGAGCCTTCTAGTTTCATTTTGCTCAGTCTTTTGTTCCAGATTGCGGCTTGTATCTTTGTATATACATATTTCAGTTGCTGTATCTGTGTAGCCGCCCATTGACACTAGTCCTGGAACACACTTGTTGTAGTTATGTTGGGTTTCGGGTTTCTATATTTTGGCCCAGGTGTGGCTCAGCTTGTATCTACGTCCTGACCTCATATCGCTGTTATATTCCGCATTATATTTGTTATAAATTGTAAATAACTGGAATATCAAATTCTGGGGTAGTAACTCCTGGGGATTCATATGTTGGCTTGCCTAACCTCGCCGTTAGGTGCCATCACGACCTGAACTGGGTTTTGGGTCGTAACAGCTTGGTATCAGAGCGCTTAGGTTCACATAGTCTCACAAGTCACGGGCAAACTCAGGGTTTAGTATCCTCTGCCTCGCATTGATGATTTATTCGATCAGCTTCAGGGTGCGTGTGTGTTCTCCAAGATTGACTTGAGATCGGGGTATCACCAGTTGAGGATTCGGACTTCTGATGTTCCGAAGACTCCATTCCGCACCAGATATGGTCACTATGAGTTCTTGGTGATGTCTTTTGGCTTGAACAATGCCCCAACAACTTTTATGGATTTGATGAATAGGGTATTCAGGCCTTATATTGACTCGTTCGTTATTGTTTTCATTGATGATATTTTGATTTATTCGCGGAGCTTGGGTGAGCATGAGCAGCATTTGCGGGTAGTGCTTCAGACCTTGCGAGAACAGGAGCTATATGCTAAGTTCTCCAAGTGCGAGTCTGGCTAGAGTCCGTAGCATTCTTGGGCCATATAGTATCAGGTGAGGGTATTAAGGTTGATCCACAGAATATTGAGGCAGTTCAGAGTTGGCCTCGTCCTACTTTAGCTACGCAGATCAGGAGTTTTCTGGGTTTGGCAGGTTATTATCGTCGTTTTGTCGAGGGATTTTCTTCTATTGCCGCTCCATTGACTAGATTGACTCAGAAGAATGCCCCATTTCAGTGGTCCGATGATTGTGAGGCGAGCTTTCAGAAGCTCAAATCAGCTTTGATATCAGCACCAGTTCTTTCATTACCTTCTGAGTCAGGGCCCTATACAGTATATTGCGACGCTTCACGCGTCGGGTTGGGATGTGTTTTGATGCAGGATGGCAGAGTTATTGCTTATGCTTCGCGGCAGCTGAAGGTTCATGAGAAGAACTACCCTGTTCATGATTTGGAATTGGCAGCGATCGTTCATGCTTTGAAGATATGGCGGCATTACCTGTATGGTGTATCTTGTGAGGTCTATACGGACCACTGCAGTTTACAGTATTTGCTTAAGTAGGGAGATCTTAATTTGAGGTAGCGGAGGTGGCTTGGGTTGTTGAAAGACTATGAACTTACCATTTTGTATCATCCGGGCAAGGAAAACATGGTATCGGATGCTTTAAGCAGGCGTGCAGCCAGCATGGGGAGTTTAGCCTATATTTCAGCTGAGGAAAGGCCTTTAGCCTTGGACATTCAGTCCTTGGCCAATCAGTTAGTGAGATTAAATCTTTCAGAGCCTCGTCGAGTCTTGGCCCATGTGGTAGCTCAATCTTCATTGCTTGGGGAGATCAGGACTCGACAGTTTGATGACCCGCGTCTAGCAGAGCTCCGGGATACTGTGATTCAGGGCATGGCCAAGGATGTTACTTTAGGTGAGGACGATGTTTGGAGACTGCAGGGAAGGCTGTGTGTTCCAGATGTTCATGGTTTGAGGGAGAGAATTATAGCAGAGGGTCACAACTCCAGGTATTCTATCCATCTAGGGGCGACAAAGATGTATCGTGATTTGAAGCAGCATTTCTGGTGGAGGCGGATGAAGAAAGATATTGTTCAGTATGTAGCTCGATGTCTTAATTGCCAGCAGGTTAAGTACGAGCATCAGCGGCCAGGAGGTTTATTTCAGCAGATGCCCATTCCTCAGTGGAAGTGGGAGCGCATTACCATGGACTTCGTGTCAGGGTTGCCTCGGACTTTGCGGAAGGTTGACGCGGTTTGGGTCATTGTTGATAGATTGACCAAATCGGCGCATTTCCTTCCTGTGGCCACTACTTATACGATAGAGAAGCTGGCTCAGCTCTATATTCGTGAGATCGTCAGGTTGCATGACGTGCCACTATCTATCATTTCAGATCGGGGTCCTCAGTTCACGTCACACTTCTGGAGAGTTTTGCATCGGGAGATGGGTACTCGATTAGATCTCAGTTCAACTTTTCACCCTCAGAGTGACGGCCAGTCAGAGCGTACAGTTCAGATACTGGAGGATATGCTCAGGGCTTGCGTGATTGATTTCGGAGGTCAGTGGGACCAGTTCTTGCCTTTGGAAGAGTTTGCATATAATAATAGTTATCAGACCAGCATCCAGATGACTCCATTCGAGGCTTTATATGGTCGGCGATGCTGTTCTACGATTGGATGGTTTGAGCCTGGTGAGGCTAGGATATATGGTACTGACATGGTCAGGGATGCTTTAGAGAAAGTGAAGATTATCCAGGAGAGGCTTCGCACAGCTCGGTCGAGGCAGAAGAGCTACGTAGATCAGCGGGCTCGATATGTAGCATTTATGGAGGGGGATCAGGTTATGCTAAGAGTTTCGCCGATGAAGGGCGTCATGAGATTCGGGAAGAAAGGCAAGTTGAGCCCTAGGTATATAGGCTCATTTGAGGTGTTAGAGAGAGTTGGTGATGTTGCTTATAGACTCGCTTTGCCTCCAGCGCTATCAGGAGTTCATCCAGTTTTTCATGTTTCGATACTTCTGAGGTATCTCGCAGACTTCTCCCATGTGATCTATTATAGTACTATTCAACTAGATGAGCAGTTGAGCTATGATGAGGAGCATGTGGCTATTGTTGATAGACAGGACCGCCAGTTGAGGTCCAAGACAGGTTCAGCGGTTAAGGTCCAGTGGAGGGGCCAACCAGTTGAGGAGGCGACTCAGGAGTCCGAGCAGCATATGCGGGACAGATACCCACAACTATTCAGCACATCAGGTACAATTCTAGACCCGTTGGAGGTTGAAGGTTTGTTTAAGAGGGGGAGAATGTAACGACCCAGCCGGTCATTTTGTGTGTTGGTACTCCGTTCCCGTGAATGACTCTTTCCATAGCGGCTACTCGTGCCTTATGACTTATGTGGGCAGGTAGTTCGAGATTCAAAGGTGATTTGGCCAGCTCAGGAACACTTGGTTCCTGATGGCTAGCCTATTTTGCTAATTTTGGTTCCGAGCGGATTTTTGAACAAACGACCTCGGAATAGAGTTCTGACAGCTCCAGTAGCTCCGGATGATGATTTCGGACTTGGGAGTGTGTTCGCCTCGGGTTTCTGATGACCCGGGAGTATTTCGGCACCTGAATTGGAATTCAAGATTTCATAAGATTTAGAATTCAACATGGAATTGGACCTCATGATATCATGGTCCAAATGGAATTCCGGAACTGGAAATAGTTCCGTATAGTCATTTATGACTTGTCCGCAAAATTTGGGGTCATTCCGAGTAGTATAGACCCGTTCGGCGTATTGGTGAGCCATTTGAATTTTCTTGAATTCTTAAGTTTGGAACTAAGGGGTTTTGGAGAGTGATTTATAGTTTGCGCGATGTTTTTAGTGTTCTGGGAGCTCGAGCGAGTCCGTCATATGATTTGGGATTGGTTGGAGTAATTTGTCGAGAGCTCGGGTGGGCCCAGGGGTCTCTCGGACCCCAAGCGGGGTCAAAAACCAACAATTTCATAGCTGGTGTGGTCTTTTCTGGTGTGACCGCACTTGCGGTCCATGAGCCGCAGGCGCGAGGCTCGCACCAACGGAAAATCATCGCAGGCGCGGCTCCAGCCGCAGGAGCGGCCTTCCTCTCGCAGGCGCGGCTTCTTCCGCAGGAGCGACCTTTCTTCAGTAGGAGCGGCTCCGCAGGTGCGACTTTTCCAAGGACCCAGGCCCATCGCAGGCGCGACCAATTTCACGCAGGTGCGAGTCCGCACCTGCGATCCAAAGTCCTCAAGAGCGAGAACCCCCAGTGCCCAAGCCCATCGCAGGTGCGACCCCTTTTCCGCAGGTGCGAGTCTGCACTTGCGATCCAAGGGTCGCAGGGGCGGAAACTGCTGACCAGTCCTATAAAAAGCCCCTTTTCGTGAATTTTCTTCCCAAACACAATTTTTCCTCCATTGTTGCACACCCCAAGAGCTCCAAAGCAGTGATTTCGGCTTAATTATTCAGGTAAGTAATTCTTTGGCTTCCCGCATGTTCGTTACTTCAATTCTTGAAGAATTCCACTTCCATAATCCATGAGAATTCATAAGAAATGTTGGGAAAAATAGAGGGTTTTTGAGAAAAATTGAATTTCTGATTTTTGGGCCATTATAGGATGATTAATTGAGTTAATCTTGATCCTTAGGCGACGTATAGCGCATTTCTTCAAGAATCATGATTTTTCGGACGCCGAGGCTCAGAGTTGAATATTCTAATTGCGAGCCATCGAAGGTAATTCGGAGGATTCGTGCGTCTTGTTGATTGGTCCGTTGACCGGAGGAGTACTTGTCCAGGTGAGTCTCCTTTCCAAACTTTGTAAGGGGGAAATGTCCCCTAGGCTCCTTGTTGCTAATTGTGATTGTTGAGGGGGCTGCGTACGTACCACGTGACGAGAGTCCGTACGTGGCATCTATACTGTATGTTGGGTAGCCGTAGGACCCACGAGCATGTTCTAGCTGTTTGTTTGATATTATCTGATGCTTTGTACAAGTTATTTGCCGGTATATGATGAAATGGAGCTATGATAGCTTTGAATTAAATGTACATATTATCCAGTTAAGAATTATGAATTTCATCAATTGATTAATTGTGTTACTTCTGATGTAACTGATAAAGAGAACAGAGTAAATGAGATAAATCTAAATCCTGAGCTATTGAGCGAAACGAAGGTGGTTGTAAATCCTTCCTGTATTTGAATTATTCCACCATGGTGATATTAGGATAATATGATGTAAAAATCCTAACTTTGACTATCAAGAGAGATGCGAATATCCGACCCCGTTGAGCGTTGATGACTCAGTACCATGGTATCTACATATACACATATATATGCATTCATGCATTCATAGCCCCCGAGTCACAGGTATGATTCGTGATCGGGGAGAAATCAATCTTATTTTACCAGTTCCTGAGTCATAGGTTTGATTCGTGATCAGGAAAGAATTATACTACTATTTTTATTGGCCCCCGAGTCACAGGTATGATTCGTGATCGGGGAGAACTTATATTTTCATTAGCCCCCGAGCCACAGGTTTAATTCGTGATCAGGGAGGAATTTCACTTATATTTTCATCAGCCCCTGAGTCACAGGTTTGATTCGTGATCGGGAGCGTATATATATTTATGTTATTGGCCCCCGAGTCACAGGTATGATTCGTGATCGGGAGCGTATATATATTTATGTTATTGGCCCCCGAGTCGTAGGTATGATTCGCGATCGGGGAGAGATATTTTCCCACGAGTCTCATGAATGATTCATGAGCATGGAGGTTTATCGAGTCAGCGCACGAGTCGCAGGTATGATTCGCGAGCGTGTGGAGCTTTATGACCGAGTCAGTCCTTATAACCTACCCTTATGACTTCGGCCGATAGTCTTGTCCGTGTCGGTTATATATATATATATATATATATATACATATATATATACATAAGCATTTGCATTGAGTTGGGATCGTGCGACGGTGAGTTGAGAAACGATACTGAATACTGAAAGGTAAATAATTGAGATAACAAGCTAAGATAATCATAGATACTGAGAAGGAAAACAAGTGATACACATGGTTAGTTGACAAAGAAAGGTTATGTTTAAGATCAGTTACATGTTTGTTGATTACATGTCTTTATACTTGATGTATTTTCTCACATGATTTATTGCCCGGTATGTACCTTATTTTATTATGTACTGGACCTTAGTGAGTATATATTCTACCTCTCGTCACTACTCTTTACGAGTTTAGACGGGATACTCACTGGGTACATATTTGTTTATATGTACTCATGCTGCACTTTCTTTTCTTTTCTACCCTTGATTGTGCAGGTGTTGAGGCTGATCCATCTGGTCGTCCGTCTGCTGATAGATACTGATCGCGGTGTCACTCCATACGGTGAGCTGTCTTCTTGGCGTCATCCTGACAGCACCTCTAGAGCCTTCTAGTTTCATTTTGCTTAGTCTTTTGTTCCAGACTGCGGCTTGTATCTTTGTATATACATATGTCAGTTGCTGTATCTGTGTAGCCGCCGTAGACACTGTGACACTAGTCCTGGCACACACTTGTTGTAGTTATGTTGGGTTTCAGGGTTGTATATTTTGGCCCAGCTGTGGTTCAGCTTGTATCTACGGCCTGACCTCATATCACTGTTATATTCCGCATTATATTTGTTATAAATTGTAAA
>ML294156.1:0-38668 GCA_005239495.1 Nicotiana undulata
GGGATTTTTGGGTGATTCAACCCCAATTTGGGGTCGAATCTTAAAACAAATTGTAGATTCTTACTCGTGGGGTTAGGGGTGATCGGGTTTTGGTCCGAAACTCGAGTTTCGACCACGTGGGCCCGGGGTCAAATTTTGGAATTTTAGGAAGAATGATTAGAAATGGGTAATTAGGCTATGGGTTTGAGTTATTGAGTCATTATTGATATACTTGAGTTGAATATGTCTAGATAATATCGTTTCGGAGCCGGATTATAAAGGAAAGGCGGTGTTAGAGGGTTGATCGCTCTATTTTGGACCCGAGGTAAGTGACTTGCCTAACTTCGGTGAGGGAATAGGTATTGTTTGCTACGTGTTTACTTGTTAATCATGTTCGTTGCATAGGTAGAGTGACGAGTACCTATGTGATGAGAGTCTAGCATGACCGTGAGTCTAACGTGATAGTAATCGTAGCTTTTCTTCCATGTCTTTTATATTATGAAATTGCCATTATTTGTAATAGTATGTTGTTGGTTGTGGTGAAAGAATGAGACGTAAATTGTTGTTGAGGATGAATATTTGTTGTCAAAGATACTCTGTTGAGATTGGTATAGCTGAGACCCTTGCCGGGCAATTGTGTGTTTAATATTGATATGTACCCCCTCGTTGAGCATTATTGTCTTGCATTTCTATTATATTGAAATTTCCTTGCCATTGATATTTATACTGTTCTGGTAAGGAAGAGGGGTGATGTTATTGTTATGCACGAGGGGACATGCCGTGCCGAGTGTTGATATTGTTATATATGCACGAGGGGACATGCCGTGCCGATTGATATTTATTATATACACACGAGGGGGAATTCCGTGTTGTGATATTGCGATATATGCACGAGGGGACATGACGTGCCGATTGATATTTGTGATATATGCACGAGGGGACATGATGTGCCGATTTGATATTTGATATTACGCACAAGGGAACACGCCGTGCTCTGTTATTTGATTGATTCCCGCATACTGGTAGCTGTTTCTTCGGTTTCTGTTTATACTTTCCAGCCGCATTCTCACTGAACCGTTGTGAATTAGATGTTGTTTTTCCTGTATCCCCAGCATGTACACTCCATATCTTATTTTATCGTTTAAGGTCCGATATTATTGTTGCCTCGTTAATATTTCCCCCTATTTGTTCCCATATCTCTTCTATTTGATCATACTTATTTTCATTATCGGTTAATTCTTGTACATATATCTGCTTAGACTAGGANGAGACTATTATTTAGTATTCTAGTAGTTAGTCCGTGAGATTGTGACACCCCGGTTTTGGGAGCTTACGTTTTTTTTTATGTTTGTTATGTTCTTACTTTCCGCATTTAAAGTTTCGTTATTTTTATTAGCGATGTTTGAAGGATTCTGTTGGGAATATGAAAAAGGGAAAAGCATGTTATCGATTTTCGGTTAAACGGTTATCCCACTATTATCTCAGTATGTGATGAAAATTGGTTGGAGTTGATGAGTTAGCGTTTTATTCCGTATTAAATGATTTTAAATTGCTATTGCAAGTTATACGTTGGCTGGCCTAGCGGGTTCAACGTTAGGCGCAGTCACGACCTAAAGGGTGGGAATTTGGGTCGTGACAAGTTGTTTACGATATGTTGGAGTCAGATGGTTCGGGTTCGGAGTGGTTGTAGTGAGAATTGAGACACTTAGTCTCTTAAAGTATTCTTATAATTGAAAAAGTCAACTGGGAGTTGACTTCTTGGTAAACGACCTCGGAATGCGAATTTTATGGCTCGGATAGCTTTGTTAGGTGATTTGGGACTTAGGAGTGTGTTAGGAATTGTTACACCCCATGTTTTCGTACATGAGAGTACGTCGTAAGTCAATTGATGTAAGCTCTGAAATGAGATCATCTTTGAAAGTACATAAAGTAAGTTAATCATGTTACCTTGGAGGTTACAAATATTTAAGATCGTGAATAATGAGTACCAAGAGGGTTGGAAAGCTTAGAAGCTAAACAAATTGAAGAAAATAAGTTTCTTCGAAAGTCGACGAGTTTGGAATGTTGTAACACGTACTTTAGGGTGAGACTATGGTTCATTACATGATAAGGAGGTTATGCTATGAGTTAATTTTTATCGTATGATACTTGTGTTCTACGTTTTAAAGTCAAGCAAGTTGTGGAACAAAAGTTGGCAAAGGTCTTCACAAGTTACACTCATAATGTGCTGAAAATTAGGTCAAATGTAACTGAGATTTTCTACCAATATACTTGGAATTATTGTACGATATACCAACCAAATTGAATATATATGAGTCTAGTTTCCAACGCATTAAACCGTTCATCGATACGACGTAATAGTAGAGAGATATTTGCCGTTTTGCGAGACTGCGCAGACATCATAAGTCACAAGTAGGTGGATCGCTAGAGCTTTTTGAGAAATACATTTCATGTGTTATATGAGGTCATATTAGGACATATTATATAGAAAATTGAAGGTCTTGGAATGCAGTTTCCATCGCTCTTAACCGTTCGTTCATACGACATCGGGATAAAAAGATATAAGCGTCGGAAGATGGACCAATCCTAAGGTGCCAAGCTAGCACCTCTTTGACTTTTCCAAAGTTGATATATATAAGTCTTAGGTCGGCTTTCTCTTTATTTTTCAGCATAACAAGACCAGAGAACACCCATAAACATATCCCTAAGCTCTTTTCTAGGGTTTCATAGAAGATTACCATCCCGAGCATGAAATCGAGAAGTGATAGCATCAAAACGATCCCTACGACGTAAGTGTCATTATACCGCCTCTCTTTTTTCTTTGTAGTTAGAGTTTTGGAAGGTACTTCATATTTAAGAAACGTCTAATATCTGTATTTAAGTGTTTAAATATCAAATAAGGTTGATAAATGTGTTTCCTAATAGTTAGAACTCACGGGACGGTGATCGAAAGCTGTGAGTTCGAGTTATTTGACTTGTAGCGGACTGTTTTGTGTTGATGTTGGGCTGCGTGTTTTACTACTGTTTTGTGGAATTTTGGAGGAGGAAGGGTGTGGAGAAATACTATATAGATGTAGGGTTGTGGGCTGGTCGTTTGTTGTAACATTTTCGGGTCGTTTGACACGACTACGGTGGTCGTCTTATGTATTAAGTGATTAGGTTGTGTGTGCACTATTTTGGGAGGCTCAATATGATTATTATTGATGTTGTTTGGGCTGTTTGGTGATTGTTTTGACTTGTGTGAAGTCATATATATAGGGTAGGTGTTGTCCTTTTCATCGTAAAATAGGTTGTGGTCGATATATAATAGTTATGACGCTTAAACGATAACGATAGTGTCGTTTCTCTTATTGTAGATTAAGGAGTTGTGACATTTGCGTAGCTTGAGGTTGGGGCAGTATATACAAGGTATGTGAAGCTATCCCTTTCCTTCTTTTGCACGACTCCGATTGTACATAATGCAATGAACGAGCTTCCAAAGATACTCTACTCTTAGAAGCTAGCAGTACTTACATTGTTTCCCTTCTTATGGAACAATTGATGTTGAGGTTGCTTCTCTTATTCTTATGTTATCAATGTTGTTGGTACTTCCTGATTCTTATAAGATTCTTGATGAAGATTTAATCCTAATAACGTGTATGGAGAATATCAACCTTACGTCACGCCGAAAAGTTCAAAATATGATTCCAATGAGTCCTACATGCATTATATATATATATATATGTAGCTATTTTACTCTACCGAGCCGCGCTATAGTCGGCCGGGTATGACACCTATTGTGCAACCACTGATCAGTTGGGTTTTACCGAGCACCACGTGGCCGGGTACATTTTACCGAGCCTATTACGGCCGGGTACGATATGATGATGATGATGCCCACAGAGGTGGATGTTTTAAAGGTTTATGTATATATATGTATGTATCATGCATTTCATGTCAGGAGCCCTCAGAGGTACCCAGATGTTACAGGTTGTATACTCTCTATCCCCGTTTACATTACTGTTCTTACTTATGCTTTCATGTCTTACATACTCAGTACTTTATTCGTACTGTCGTCCTTTTTATTTGTGGACGCTGCATGTCGTGCTGCAGGTCCTGATAGACAGGTAGACGCAGCTCCCTCACCACAGTAGGCTTTCCAGTTCAGCGGTTATAAGCGAGTTCCCTTCTCCGGACTTGCTGTGGTCTTGGTATGGATTTTTGTTATAGATATTATGGGTATGTCGGGGCCCTATTCCGGCTATGTTGCATTACTTATGCTCCTTTAGAGGCTCATAGACAGGTGTCGACTTATGTATAGTTTGGTATGCCTTGTGGGATGATTTTTGTTGTATAGTCTTTCATGGAAGCATGGTAGCTCCTAACTTACATGTAGTTTTTTGGCAGTCTTGTTATCCCATGTTATGCATGTTCATTCCATTATCTTTCATTGTTTGGTGTTCATAATCCATATCTACCACTTATATTGATCTCGTCGGCCCTTAAAGATAATAAGAAGGTTAGATAAAATGTACGTTGGTGCTCGGCAAGTATGGCCCGGGTGCTAGTCATGATCCTCCAGTTTGGGTCGTGACAAACTTGGTATCAGAGCAGGTCTGTCCTAGGGGTTGTCTATGAGCCGTGTCTAGTAGAGTCTTGTTTATGGGTGTGTTGTGCACCACACTTATAAGCAAGAGGCTAAAGGGCATTTAGGACTATTACTCTTTCTTCTTACTCTAGATCGTGTGGTAGAGCTCAGTCGTAAGAACTCAATTTCCTCAATTCTATCTTATTTATAATACGACGATGCATACATCTAGAAAGACGGTTGGTAAGGGATTGCATGTGGCTGTGAAAGAGTTGAGTCAGAGGAACTCGATTTTGCATGATGCCTAAAATGAGTAAATGTAAGGTCTTCAGTAGATTATGTATGTACTAAACGGGTAAGTCTCATGATAAGGATCCTTAAGGCAAAGAATATCTATCCACCCCTATGGTGAAAAGAAATGAGAGATTCAGAAAATAGATACAAGTTTCAACAAGAAAAAGAAGCAAGATGAAGAAGGGTACGAGGTGCCCAGTTAATGAAGATTGTCAGTATTAATGATTCAAGCAGAGAAATACAAGCATATTGAATTACCTACAATTGTAACAGAGGTATGTACAATTGGCCATACACGTATCAATTGTGCCCAATGGGAGCTAATTGAAATAATTTAAGAGAAGAATAGGATATCAGGATCCAACTGGGGTTAGAGTAACCAAAAATTGTAGATAGATTGTTATCATTATTTAATATTTTTTAAGGGTAGTGCAGGATATGGTAATAGTTCTCATTGGGAGATATCCAGATGGTCACTCTAGAATAATACAGTCCGATATGAATACTAGAATGTTCAGGAAGTTCCGAAGATATCCTAGAAGGGAGGAATATTTACCTTAGGATGACTCCTACCCCTAGTAAAGAGGGAATGTTAGTCGACCCAAGGGCCATGTCACGACCCAAACTGATGGGCCGCGACGGACACCCGGTACCTTACTCAACCGAGTACCAACATAACGTATCTTTCTTATTACATCATTATATACTCGTGACATACGGGCCTAATAGGCCAACTTAATCATTTATAAACTCTAAACATAGGCCTACAAGGACATACAAGTATTCGTATACATGACATCTGTCTACAAGCCTCTAAGAATACATAAGTATCATAAAGGTCGGGACTGAGCCCCGCCATACCAATCAATACTTATCCTAATTATACTGACCACACAAGCAACTCCGGAGCAAATTGAGCGCACCAACACCTTCCGCTGAGATGATAGCCTATTTGGAGGACTCTCGACCGGTCTACCAGGACCTGCGGGCATGAAACGCAGCGTCCCCAGGCAAAAGGGACGTCAATACAAAATAATGTACCGAGTATGTAAGGCAATATACTGAAAGTTGAACTGAACTGATAATATAACAACTGAAAGCAACGGGAAGTCAAAGATAATATGATGGTATGCTTACCTACTGATACCGACTCAATTCTCTCAATGTAATAAGTAAAATAGTTGTCCGGCCCTATAAGGCTCGATATATATATATATATATATATATATATATATAACTGCTCTGTCGTAGTAGGCTCGCTCATAGGCCCTCGACCATACTAGGCTCTGTATCTCGACCAACTGGGCTCGCTCATAGGCGCTCGGCCACAGTAGGTTTGGTATATAACTTACCATCTGATCAGAGGTTGCCCAATAGGGACCTGTCCATTGATTATAACTCAATGGTAATGAAAATACTGTTATACTGTAATACGGTATATATATATATATATATATATATATAGACTCTCTGCTCTCTCTTGACTGGAAAAAGAAAATACTTAATCACATGGCACATACTGTCAAAATCTTTGTTCGTTTATTCTTTTGGTTTCTAACAAGTTATTTTGACTATTATAGGAATTTTTATCAATATGTAAAGTAAAGGCTGTCACGTACTCATATAGCAGTTAGTATCCTATAAGTGATTATCATGTCACCTTCCAGTTCTAGGCGGAGATCGTAATTACTGGTAGGCATATTGTACTTAGAAGACTAGTACAATAGAGATTTGAGAAGGTACTGCGTTGATTGGATTAGTAAATGAATTTAAATTACTGAAAGATGTAAAGCTGCATAAGATACTATACCATCATTCTATATATATCAAATGTTAGGGACATCCTAAAATGGAAACTGTATCACATGAGATAAAAATGACCTATATCACTTTTTCTTCATTTGCAAGAATACTCATTCTGCATTACACCTTTTAACAGCACACTAGACTATTTGTTTTAGACACCATACAAAAAGTAGCTATAGGAAACAGGGATAGTCCATATCAAGCCCACAGAAATTAGGAAAAATATACATAAATTCTGGAATATAAATTTTTCTTTATGCTTCGTTATGAAACTCGTGTAATTACAATATTATGCCAAAATGAAGGAAGAGCTTAGCCTTAACATACCCGGAGTAGAAAAAAATTCGTATGATGTTCTTGAAAAAGGTTATACCGTACTCCTTTAGAACCGAAAAATCTCGTTGCTATAACATTACGTAGTCTCATGATTTTTTTGTGACAAAATCACGTTTTTTTTGAATGATCTGCTGAAGCTTTCTTTTGAATTTGATCAAAATCATATGTTGATTGAATTGATGCGTTCAGTTTGGCATTACAAAGAGCCATTCACATTTTCTAGGTAACTGATCAAGCTTTCTTAATGTTTAATCTCTTTTTGTAACTTTACCAAATATTGCATACATGTCATCTCCCACATTTCCACCTTTGCCACATAATGCAATGACTTAAAGAGTCATTCATGGGCTTTAAAGAGGTGCTGCCACGTTAGACTCCTAAATCCCATTACCCAATTAATTAACCAATTACTCGTATATTAACAATTATCTCATATTACATAAAATATTACTCATTTTTTGATGTTTTATACGTCAATACCAAACAAAAGAGAGTGATTTGTGTGGTGTCCAATTTTCGAGTGTTATCGTTATAGAAGGACCCGGTTCATCTCGGAGTTCCTTTGTCAATCTTCAAAATTATTTCCTTTCTTGGGCCAACACTTTTAATACACCTTACTATCATAGCCATATGGTACCTTGTATGGTACTAGTCCATAAATACCAAGTCTTTTAGCTCGGGCCGTATTTTATCCCAACCTGACAAACTTCGACGAATTTTTTTTTCTTTGATTTACTTACCCTCTCACATTCACGTATTTACTCATCACTTGTTTGAAATAGCATAATACTTATAATCCCAAAATTATCTCATTCCCGATCTTACGCCAATTAGCTTACGACGAAATTTTAATGTACGAAAATGCGGGATGTAACATGCCAATGAGATGGTGCAAGGGGATCTAAAAATGGAAGGCTGTTTTGTTGAAGTTTTTAGAATAAGGTAGTAGACAGAGATATTAGCAAGAGAATAAGAAGAGAGTAAATAAAACATTATGAGTAAGATGTGATAAATGAGTGATAACGATAAATAAAAATATGACACGATGACAGAGTCTATAGTCAAGTGAAGGAAAAGACAAGAAGAGGCATGCCTTGAGACAATAAAAGTATAAGCCGTAAAGCCATACCCTCATTTTGGGAAATGAGTTGGAGACTCAAACGTGATTACCAGAAGGAGTGAGACCCTCAAAGTAATAGAAATTAGTATGGGCTAGTGAACAAGATGAACTGAACATGAATTAGGGACCAAAGGAATCGGTAATAGTTGGCATCATTTCAGAGATCATGTTTCGACAGTATTATAGAATGAACAATAGAAGAATAACCTTTAAAGGTCATTCACGAAGACGCTTTTCTAAAGCAAGCACTATGAGCAGAGTTAAGCTTAAGGAACTAAATGTGCCGGTTACACCAGGTGTCACCCTTGTGCGTAAGAAATTCAATTATACCTGGTGTAGAAGGGTTACCGCAAGGCGAGTAATATCTCAGTGAAGATGTGAATGCCAAAGATGAAGAGCTAAATATCGAATGGTAAAGGAGGAATGTGGTAAAAAGGTGAAAGGAATGAGATTGCATTTATTCATATCCTACAAATATAATATCACTCCAGAACATTATACAAGCATGACCCCGGGGAGAATCAATAAGAATTTCGCACTCGATGATATTGATAAATAAGTGGAAATGAACACTTGATACATAAGGATCCCGTACGAGAGGTAAGGTAAGACAAAGGACATAACCCAAGAGGCGTTACATAAAATATATATATATATATATATATATATATATATGAGAGTGGACCAACGAGTAGTTTGTAGTTGATTCAGAAAGAGCCTAGTTATAGCTAAACAAGAGGTCATAGATAAATCAACATATCGTGCAAGATAAACGTAGTGAAACCTAACATAGGGAATTCAGTCTCGCAAATATGAAGTCATCGTGATCCTTGAGTAATGTTAAGATAGAAGGTTGGGTAGTTAAAGGTACCGTATAAGTGTTGCAGAAATAAAAGAGGGTGCCACTAGGGAGACAACTAAAATTTCAGTTCAGAAGCAACTTACGAGCACAAGGACACGGAGGTAAGTAACTAAGGATAATAATAATAGGCGAGTAAGAACATAAAAAGTTCCTTTGGGTATATGATATAATAAGCTCGCAACTTTATAAGAGTCGGAAGGTGTCCACTATGTAGTAAAACGAAAGACTAGCTGAGGAAATAAGGAAGAAGGCTTCAACATAAGCATAGTGACCTAAAGAAGAAATGGTCTTATAACAACTTTCTCACTTCAATACTGTATACACTCCATAAGTAAGTGGCAACTATTGTGGCTAATGAACGGGAAGAAGAAAAAAATCAAGAGTTGATAATTGATATCATATAAGATACAAGGAACTCCAGTATTCATGGGCATTAAGATATGCCAAGTATCCATGCAGCAAGTGGCAGAATGACCAAAAAAAGTAATTGCTTACATTTAAAGACAATTGGGAAGGCATGAAAGGAAATCTATGGTGCTAGCATGTTAAAAGGAAGGTTGTGAGTAGTATAAATAGATATGTGTAGGTCACAAGCTAAAGTATGGTAGAGCAACAAGGTTTTAGCTAGACAGGAGTAAGGATAAGAAAAGGTGAGTGAGAAGGTGACGAGAATAGGTAATTCCTCGGGATTAAACCCATCACAACAAGAGAGCTGGTGGTTTCCATAAAGTTATAAAAAGCTCAGTGTAGCATGAGTGAACTCAAAGGAGTTTAAAAACTAGGAGCATTTAGAAGATATAGAATGCTACCCTGGTAGTAAAGTAAGGGTGTAATTGTGATAAATGATAAGAGGATGACGTTTAGGCCTTTGATTGAGTAATGATTTTGGGAACAAGTATTTCATGAACTTCACGGGATTAGAATACCCCCATAAGATGAATCACATTGGGATGCCATGAAATGCAGTTATTGGAGTATAGTATTGTCCCTAAGTGGATTAGGAAAATCACTTCAGATGTTCCCCGATGAGACGTCATCCCTAGTGACGATATATTACATAAGAGGTTTCAAATTATCAGTGGTAGATTATAGATCAACATTAAGGTGAATCAACAATAGATGGATAAGATTTACAAATATGTGATGAGATTAGGTATTCATTATTAAGATGAATAGTAATAAGAAAGCATTAAATGGTATAAGATAAGCAACGAGAGAATAACCTGGAGTTGGGTAGCAAACCTCGATAATAATAAGTTGAAGTAAGAGTTATAGTACAGTATAACCTAACTAGTTGTGGTAAAGCCATAAGCATAGATAACTGAGGCCATGAAGCAAGATATAGCAATAATTGTAAGTTCAACAAAATACCAATCAAAGAACTTAGTACACCTACAGATGCCCAAAGGGACAACTTGTCATAGTACTATATATGTTCACAAAGTGAAGCCTAGAGATGGGTTAAAAGCTAACAAAAAAAGGACATAAGAGTCACATTGGCGGACATTCAAGGTTAGAATCGTCCGGGCTGCATGAAAGAAGGTAGAAACAGTGACGAGATTGGAATAATTTCGACCACAAGTCGTGGAGTGAGAAAGAGGCCTAAAGAGGGGGATGCCCTAGCCTTTGGATTTATTCACCGAACAACTCCCTATATGGAAAACACAACATTAAAGTATTCGTAAGAGTTATTGCTTAAGATATGGATAGGTTCATTATCCAACATTCGAGTACGAACGTTCCAAAGGGGGGAATTATGTTACACCCCATGTTTTCGTACGTGAGAGTATGTCGTAAGTCAATTGATGTAAGCTTTGAAATGACATCATCTTTGAAAGTACATAAAATAAGTTAATAATGTTACCTTGGAGGTTACAAATATTTAAGATCATGAATAATGAGTACCAAGAGGGTTGGAAATCTTAGAAGCTAAACCAATTGAAGAAAATAAGTTTCGTCGAAAATCGACGAGTTTGGAATGTTATAACATGTACTTTAGGGTGAGACTATGGTTCATTACATGATAAGGAGGTTATTCTATGAGGTAATTTTTATCGTATGATAGTTGTGTTCTACGTTCTGAAGTCAAGCAAGTTGTGGAACAAAAGTTGGCAAAGGTCTTCACAAGTTACACTCATAATGTGCTGAAAATTAGGTCAAATGTAACTGAGATTGTATCCCAATATACTTGGAATTATTGGACGATCTACCAACCAAATTTAAGATCTATGACTCTAGTTTCCAACTCATTAAACCGTTCATCGATACGACGTAAGAGTAGAGAGATATTTGCAGTTTCACGAGACTGCGCAGACATCATAAGTGACAAGTAGGTGGATCACTAGAGCTTTTTGAGAAATACATTTCATATGTTATATGAGGTATTGTTGGGAAATATTATATAGCAAATTGAAGGTCTTGGAATGCAGTTTCTAATGCTCTTAACCGTTCGTTCATACGACATCGGGATAAAAAGATATAAGCGTCGGAAGATGCACAAATCCTAAGGTGTCAAGCTAGCACCTCTTTGACTTTTCCAAAGTTGATATATATAAGTCTTCGGTCAGCTTTATCTTTATTTTTCAGTATAAAAAGACCATATAACATCCATAAACATATCCCTAAGCTCTCTTCTAGGTTTTTAAAGAAGATTACCACCCCGGGCATGAAATCGAGAAGTGATAACATCAAAATGATCCCTACGACGTAAGTGTCATTATACCGCCTATCCTTTTTCTTTGTAGTTAGAGTTTTGGAAGGTACTTCATAGTCAAGAAACTTCTAATATATATATTTAAGTGTTTAAATTTCAAGGAAGGTTGATACATGTGTTTCCTAATAGTTAGAACTCACGGGACGGTGATCGGAAGCCGTGAGTTCGAGTTATTTGACTTGTAGCGGACTGTTTTGTGTTGTTGTTAGGCTGCGTGTTTTACTAATGTTTTGTGGAGTTTTGGAGGAATAAGGGTGTGGAGAAACATCATATAGATGTAGGGTTTTGGGATGGTCATTCGTTGTAACATTTCCGGGTCGTTTGACACGACTACGGTGGTCGTCTTATGTATGAAGTGATTAGGTTGTGTGTGGATTGTTTTGGGAGGCTCAATATGATTATTATTGATGTTGTTTGGGATGTTTGGTGATTGTTTTGACTTTTGTGAAGTCATATATATATGGGAGGTTTTGTTTGTTTCATCGTAAAATAGGTTGTGGTCGATACATAATAGTTATGACGCTTAAACGATAACGATAATGTCATTTCTCTTATTATAAATTAAGGAGTTGTTTCATTTGCGTAGCTTGAGGTTGGGGCAGTATATACAAGGTATGTGAAGCTATCCCTTTCCTACTTTTGCACGACTCCGATTGTACATAATTCAATGAACGAGCTTCCAAAGATACTCTACTCTTAGAAGCTAGCAGTACTTACAATCTTTCCCTTCTTATGGAACAATTGATGTTGAAGTTGCTTCTCTTATTCTTATGTTATCAATGTTGTTGGTACTTCCTGATTCTTATAAGATTCTTGATGAAGAGTTAATCCTAATAACGTGTATGGAGAATATCGACCTTAAGTCACTCCGAAAGGTTCAGAATATGATTCTAATGAGTCTTACATGAATTATATATATATGTAGCTATTTTACTCTACTGAGCCGCGCTATAGTCGGTCGGGTATGTCACATATTGTGCAACCACTGATCATTTGGGTTTTACCGAGCTCCACGTGGCCGGGTACATTTTACCGAACCTATTACGGCCGGGTACGATATGATGAGGATGATGCCCACAGAGGCGGATGTTTTAAAGGTTTATGTATATATATGTATGTATCACTCATTTCATGTCAGTAGAACTCAGAGGTACCCCAGATGTTACAGGTTGTATATTCTCTATCCCTGTTTACATTACTATTCTTACTTATGCATTCTTGTCTTACATACTCAATACTTTATTCGTACTGTCGTCCTTTTTATTTGTGGACGCTGCATGTTGTGCTGCAGGTTCTGATAGACAGGTAGACGCAGCTCCCAACCACAGTAGGCTTTCCAGTTCAGCAGTTATAAGCAAGATCCTTTCTCCGGACTTGCCGTGGTCTTGGTATGCATTTTTGTTATAGATACTATGGGTATGTTAGGGCCCTGTTCCGGCTATGTTGCATTACTTATGCTCTTTTAGAGGCTCATAGACATGTGTCGTCTTATGTATAGTTTGGTATGCCTTGTCGGATGATTTTTGTTGTATAGTCTTTCATGGAAGTGTGGTAGATCCTAACTTACATGTAGTTTCTTGGTAGTCTTGTTATCCCATATTATGCATGTTCATTCCATTATCTTTCTTTGTTTGGTGTTCATAATCCATATCTACCACTTATATTGATCTCGTCGCCCTTAAAGATAATAAGAAGGTTAGATAAAATGTACGTTGGTGCTCAGCAAGTATGGCCCGGGTGCTAGTCATGATCCTCCAGTTTGGGTCATGACAGAAATGTGGTTTGGAGGTCCGGTGTAGAATTAGGCTTGAATTGGCGAAAGTTAGTTTTTGGCAATTTTCGGTCGGTAGTGGAAAATAGGCTATCGGGGTCGGAATGGAATTTTGGAAGTTGGAACAGGTTCGTAATGTTATTTTTGATATGTGTGCAAAATTTTAGGTCAATCAGAGGTGTTTTGGATGGTTTCGGCGTCTTTGGTGTAATTTAGAAATTTCAAAGTTCCTAGGCTTGAATTTGATGTGATTTTAGCATTTTTGCGTTGTTTTTGGTGTTCCGAAGGCTCGACTAGGTTTGAATGATGTTATGGGGTGTGTTGGTATGTTCGGTTGAGGTCCCGAGGGCCTTGGGTGTGTTTCGAGTGGTTAACGGATATAATTTTAGTCTTGAAAGATGGCAGATTTATGGTGTTTCTTGTTTCTGGTTTTCTCTTCCGCGATCGCGAGGGGATTCCTGCGATCGCGTAGGTCTAAGCTAGGGAGGATAGATTTTTGTTATACGCGATCGCGTGGTAGAGGTCGCGATCGCGATCGCGTGGGTTTGAGACTGTTGTGCAGTGCGATCGCGTGGTATGGTTTGCGATCACGTAGAGTTGAAGGGCGAGTGAGGTGCTGAGACGTTGTTCTTCGCGATCGCATAGAGGGGGTCGTGATCGCGTGGGTTTATGTCCTATTGAATTTCGATCGCGTGTGTATGTCTGCGATCGCGTAGGGTCTTTTTGTGGGGCAGGAGAATTGTTCTTCGCGATTGCGTGGGTGATACGCTCAAATTACACCTTAAAGTAGTGTAAGCGATCGATATCAAATATAGTAACCCAACAAGGTTGGGGTCGAATCCCACAGAGAACAATATGGAGGCGATTAGGAATGCATGAGAATTATCACTTTATCGCGCCATGCCAAACAAATAAGATTTTGGTTTTGAAAGTTGTTTATAACTAAATGCGAAAACATAAACTAACCTAGAAAGCAAGTAAAATGATCAATGGCAAGAAGTGTGGAAGCTTCGGGAATTACACTCAAGTAACGGTCCAATGTATTTCACGATTTTACAAATATGAGCGAGTTTATGTTAATTAGCCACGGATAATAATTCTTAATTAGCTTTTCCCAGAGACTAACAAGACTTCCTAATTGAATTATTCCTACCAATTAAGAGATTAAGCACTTCCAGATTTGGCTACAAGTAGTTCAATCCTATCCCTAGGTAGAATCTATAAAATGGGGGTTAAAGCCTCAAGTTCTTGTTAATTAATCTTTCCCAACCCCAAATTATCTTTTCCAAAATTAATTCAGAGTTAATGGGCGAGTCCTAGGGTTAGCTAATCCCTTTGTAAACATTAAAGAACAAGAATAATTAAAGAAACAATAACTCACTTCATAAATATAATAAAATCATTCAATACATAAGCACAACAAGGTATTTAATCCACACTTTAAATATGTAAATTTCCATAAACAAGATTCAAGTGTTGAAAATAAATACTACACACTTAAATATTCAATACAAAACAAGAAAATGGAGAAACAAACATAAATGGGTAAGAAACCTTAACCACAAGAGTGAAATCTTCACAACCCAAGTGTGTGTGCAAACCTTAGCTTCAAAACTTGTTCTTCTCTCCCAAAAATATATTTACAAAGCCAAAAATATGCCAAAAGATACAGAAAAATGTCTGATAGGTCGAGTATATGTGAGTTGGGAATGAAAAATGTGATTTTACATCTTTGTCCAGACCTGATGCCCGTTGACCGCACCTGCGGAAGAATCATCGCAGGTGTGGTTCCACAGGGGCGGAATTCAACTCGCAGGTGCGAGTCTTTGTGTCTTGGGCCATTTCCGCAGATGCGGACCAAAGGTCGCACCTGCGGTTCCGCAGGTGCGTGGATGACATCGCAAGTGCGATTTCTATCCCGACTAGCTCTTCTTCGCAGGTGCGGTTCATCCTCCGCAGGTGCGAGGTCGCACCAGCGGCCCAGAGTCCACAGGTGCGGAATCACTGGAAGTTTTCTGCAATTTTCACCACTTTTTTCTCAACTTCAGTCCAATTCAACACCAACCACTTCATGACATCATTTCCCTGAAATTCGAGCAATTACACACTATAAACGACCTCAAGTTATCTTTGAAGGATGCAAAATCTAACGAAAAGAGGCTAAAATGAGTGGTAAAATCACCACTCATCAGTGGGAACTCCCGCGATCGCAGTGAGTAAATAACCTGGGCAGAAAGTTTAAGTTAAAAAAAATGAGGGTTTTAGGCCATAACTCAAAATACCATTAGAGAGCTCGAGAGAAGGAGGATTTGGAAGAGATTTTCAGTGGGATTCTTGTGGTAAGTGTTCTTCAATCATTTTGGATTAATTTCATGAATTAGTCTTGATTTTTATCATGTAATTTGATGAATCAAAGTGGAAATTGGGGAGAAATGAAAGGAATTTTTGGGAATTACTTTTGATGATTTGAATGGGTATTTGAGATTGGATTTTGGTAAATTTGATATGGGTAGACTCATGAGGGAATGAGGATTCTAGTTTTGTGATTTTTATCAAATTTCGAGACGTGGGCCCGGGGCCGGGTTTGGCCAATTTCGGGAATTGTGCCTAATTTTGATAGTTTTCGATTGGGTTTCGTCTCCCTAGCATATTATGATGATTTTAATCTGATTTTGATAGACTCAGAGCATTTTTTAGCCGATTCGAGGGGCAAGAGCATCGCAGAGTAGTTTTATGACTGTTTCAAGGTAAGTACTGATTGTAACTCTAGACCTGAGGGTGTGAAACCCCGGTATTCTACATTGTTTTAATAAATGAGGTGACGCACATGCTAGGTGACGAGCGTGTGGGCGTGAACCGATAGGGATTGTGACTTGGTCCGTCCCGCAACGACTATTAAGCCGTATAATTGAATAGAAATCATGTAATAACCTGTATTTTTTAGACTTATACTTATTTATGGGCTGTAAGCCATGTTTGGGGCCTTGTGCCGATCTGTTTAGACCCCAGGGGTATTTTTATACTATTTTCACACTATGTTAGTGAATAATTTGTGAACTCATTCATGCTTACTACTTGTTGCTATTTTCACTGTTATTACATTGTTTAGAGTACTGTGAGGTATTTTGGGCTGAGTCCCGTGATGTTGAGATGAGTTGCCCGAGTGGATTGAGAGGATCACTGAGTGAGGCCGAGAGCCGAGATTGTGAGGATAATTATGGATCGGGCTGCACGCCGCAGTATATGTATATTGGATCGGGTTGCACGCCGCAACAACATAGTGCTTGGGCTGTAGGAGCCCCTCCGGAGTCTGTACACCCCCCAGTGAGCACAGTCGACTATATATATTGGATGGGGCTGCACGCTGCAGCATATGTTATATGGATCAGGCTGCACGCCGCAACGTATTTTAGGTGGATTGGGTTGCACGCCGCAGCTGTTGTGTGGATATCTGGTACTTGTTGAGTGAGAGTGCTTAGTGTGAGCATGGAATACTGATAGTGGAATTCACAAGTGGATGAGAGACCTTATTATGAGTGATACTGTGCCTGAGAGGCTGTTACATTGTGAAATTACTAATTTTCTCACTCTTCTTTATATTGAGCTTTTCTATTAAGAAAATTGAATTACTGTTTTATGAAACCCTGATTTATAAATGCTCGTCACTGCACTCAAATTTTTAGTTACTTTGGTTACTTACTAAGTTGGCGTACTCACGTTACTCCCTGCACCTCTGTGTGCAGATCCAGGTACCAGACCAACTCGCTAGTTGACTTCTCGTGTGCTTCGGAGCTGATCAGGGATCGAGGTAGCTACTCAGCGTCCACAACTGACCTCCTTCCCTTCATATTCCTAGATTCTTTTGATGTTTTGGACCTGTATTAGTGGCAAAGATACATTTTTATACTTTGTATTTTCTATATTATATGCTCATGACAGTTGATTCCCGAGGTCTGGGAGCGGTTTGGATTGATCGTTTTGGTGGATATTCTTGTTGAACTCGTTTTGAAAGTAAATCGTATTTAGCATATGAGATAATATCTTTTTTGAACAGAAAACGTTGATTTTTATTGTGTTAGAGGACTAGCCTAGTTTCACGATAGGTGTCATCGTGGACCATATTGATTTGGGGTCGTGACACATATATGTAATTGAAATGAAACGTGAATGATTACAAAGGAGTGATATAATAAGGGAAGGAATTTCTCTTGATGAGCATTTTATAAATTTTGAGCAGCTGAATAAGCCGGGGGGAAGAACGGTCATCGTATCTATTTTACTTTATGTTTGCAGAGAAAGTTCCTCAGGGATGGACTACGAAGTCCCTAGCTACGTATTTTGTCAGGTATGCTACCTTTGTTTTACCTTAGCACGTAAATGCTAAAATATACTAAAGAAATTTAATATTACAGCCAAGTTTCTTCCATTTAACTTTTTGGGTGTTTCAAGAAAATGTCTTTCAGATGAACAATCCACGAGAAATGAAGAAAATCCCTTTGTTTTAATTTGTTTTCAAAATTTCTGGCGCTTGGTAATGTTTTTATATTTCCTTCGCATGTAATTTTTTTTTTTTTAAAGAAGATGGACATTAGAAGAGTTTTAAATAATTGCTAAAGAATATACTATTGAATATAACTATATGTTATGTTTATATTTCACTTGGTTGACACTGTGCCTTGTATTGACAAATAAATTCAACATTTAAGTCTTTTCAACTACTCAATTCCCTTCTGAACACATTGATATATCTCCAATATCTTATGATATTTCTTTGATTACACACACACTCTCAATTAAATCTTCTATGGTAAAGTAGTCATCAAAGCCAACTCAAATGAAATAATTATATTAATAATTTTTAAAATTGTGATTTCATCAATTTATGGAATTAAACTAGATTTTGTGTGCATATAGATAAATTTTATTGTTTCTATTGCATCTAAATGTATAAAATGATATTTTCAATCCACTACTATACCGCTCGAAGCGAAGGTAAATTGACTAGTACTTCATATTAATTTTAATATATTAAACCAAATATTCTAACGAGAAATAAGTTACGCAATGGCACTTACTGGGTACCATTGTGGTGTACTCATGCCTTTTCCTGCACATGGTTTTCGTGTGCAGATCCAGGTACGGGCTATCAGCCTCGAGGATAGTACATGTTGCTTATTTCTAGGAGACTTCAAGGTATTTTTGCCCGCGTCTGCAGAATCCTCAAAGTCCCCTTCCACTATCTCGTCTAGAGTCTTCTTATGTATTTTCAGACTTTTATTTAGAGCTACAGTAGACTATAGAAGCTTGTAACTTTGTGACATTCCGGGTCATTGGGAGATTATTTTGTATAAGCCGAGCGACACTGCTTTTGTTTATTTATAGTATGTTGTTTTATCCCTTTTATTATTGAGTTTTCTTTAAGCTTTCCGTAATATTAGGCTTACCTAGTCGTAAAGACTAAGTGCCGTCACGACACCTTTCGAAGGGTTAAATTGGGTAGTGACACAATTGTAATGCAACAAACATATCTTGCATATAATTTTGACCATGACCATAATGATATAACTTTCTCTTTAAAAGATATATTCACCATATAGATGTTGATGAATGTATGATAGTACAAAATTAATTGAGAACTCTGGAAGAGTCAATTATACTATTTTGGAGAAACACGATTGATTGCCAATAAGGTATTGTGTCATAGTAAGTCTCAAAGAAACTATTCGCGAAAGTGGTTGATTATATTGAGACTATAAAGAAAGTAAAGATTTAATATCTTTTATTACCACAACTTGTAGCGGCGTAACATGTATGTGAAAAGCTACTCACTTTATTCTCCAGTTTGTACTACATAAATAAAAGAATGTCACGATAAAGTGAATGTTTATTGATATAAAAACTCATATCATAATAAACTTGAAGTTTATTCATAGATGGTTATATGTGCAATTATTATTAACCCGCAACCTAGTGTTTGCGTGATAACTTACTCAATAATTTAACTTAGAGCATAGTTTCCAGATTGTCTATTCAAGGCAGTTCATCTTGATAAGTTGCTTTACAACACAATTGATTTAGCAAAATGATTTATTGAGTGCATCCACGTAATAGCTAAACTATTTCCTATGAGAACAAAGTTATCTTTATCAATTTGATGTACGTTATATACGAAAGTATATTACATTCTCCCCTCACAAGTGATTCAGGGTCAGAAACCAAATAACCATCTTATTATTATTGATGTGCAATTTTGATGAACACCATAACACACAAAGATGAGTTCCCAAAGTTGAGGAAGCAAGTTAGTTTTTCTAACATGAGGGGTAGAGATGATAAACATTTGAGAAAATGTTATGTTGAATGAATTATCAATTCTCTATAAGCATGATAACGTGAAAGCGAGGATTTTCAAGGTGCAACATATTCATTGGAGTTAATATGAACGATTTATTCACCAAATCTCTGCCGACGTCAACCTTCAAGAAGCTAGTTCACAAGATTGGAATGCGAAGACTTAAGGAAGTGAATTGATTCTCTCATCAGGGGGGAGTTAATATGCGTTGTACCCTTTTTCCCTTATAAGATTTTGTCCCACTAGGTTTTCCTTGCAATGTTTTTAACGAAGCAACCAAAAAGCGTATTGTTAGATATGTGTACTTTTTTTTCCTTTTCTAGAATTTTTTTCCCATTGAGTTTTATTTTAATTAAGGTTTTAACGAGACATATTATCTGTTGAATAGACATTCATGGGGAGTATTATAAATAGAATTGTATTTAAGGTGATTGTCTATATTCTAGAGTTTGTTACTTAGTTGCTAAGCCACGTTTTTCCTATAAATAGAGGGGTTCTATTCCATTATAATTGATCCCAAATCAATAAGAATTATCCCTCTATATTTTTCTCTGCAATACTCTTCTTCTTCTTTTATTGTTTTACAACAATCATCAAGGAAATTAATGAAATAATTGACAATCATTATGGTCAATATTATGTATAAGTTGAGCACCATGCACGTATCCCAAAGCCTCTACTCAATTGACTAGAGTCTCGTGCTGATAACGTGTTATAAAACAATACGAGAAGAAGAAAGAGTATTGCAAAGGAAAGTAGAGAGAGAATTCTTATTGATTTTGGGATGATTAACTTTTAGAAAAAAATAACTTAGTCACAAAGTAACAAACTCTCTAAAAGATAGACGTCTTCGATTACAATTCAATTCCTACTAATAGTGGTATTTACAGGCTTGCCAAAAAAAAAAACCTATGAACCACCATTTGGCTCTTGTTCTATTAAGAGAAGAAAAACATGAGCTTATTCAATTAGTTCATTTTCATAAAAGAGCCTACTTAATTAGTTAAATTAAACATTATAGGCGTTTGGAAAATATTCGTTGAATTTTTAAAAAAAGTATTTAAACTTCTAGTAGGAAAAAAAAAGAAGATATTTGGAGAAGTTTGGGGGGGGGGGGGGGGGGGGGGGGGGGGGGGGGGGGGGGGGGGAGTGAGTGTGAAAAAGTTCTTTAAAAATAAAATGAAATATTCATCTCCAAAAGTTTCTTGTTCCAAGGAAAGAGAAAAGGGACCTGAAAATAGTGATTCGTGATATTATCCGTTTTCTTCAGTCCCCCCACCCCCCATCCCGCGTAACCTCACCCAAATTCGCGTATTTCCGTCGTTGTTCGCATTCGCGCCGGCGGCTGGAACACAATCTCCGGCAACCAACACACAATTGTTACAGTGATAATGAAGTCCATATCGCCCCTGTTCTCAGTTTCCACTCCCAAGTCTCCAATTCTCTTCTTCACCCCTACTTCTCAACGATTTTCATCTGTCAAATTTCCAGCCTCTCCACAGCGAAAGTCACCATCTTTAAAATCAGCTAAAACACTGTCTACAACAGTTACCGTGGACCCCATAACTACGCCCACATCTACTTCCACTTCCAGCCCTCCCAAAAAGGTGTCTAATTCTTTTCTGCTCTCAATATTTGGTTATTCAATTACTTCGTATCTGATTATTGTTCATTTGGTGCATATAGGTTCTTGTGCCAATTGGATTTGGCACTGAAGAAATGGAAGCTGTAATATTGGCTGATGT
Source organism: Nicotiana undulata (assembly GCA_005239495.1). Lineage (NCBI taxonomy): Eukaryota > Viridiplantae > Streptophyta > Magnoliopsida > Solanales > Solanaceae > Nicotiana > Nicotiana undulata. Next base: position 21,546 of record ML294156.1, read on the forward strand.
TCTGCGCCGGGCTGGTGCAGAGGTAACAATTGCGTCAGTAGAGCAGCAGTTGGAAGTTGAAGCATCAGGAGGCACTAGGCTAGTTGCCGATACTTTCATCTCTGCTTGTTCCACTCAAATATATGATCTTGTTGCATTGCCGGTTAGTATGAGCTTTCCTTAGTACCGTTGCTTTCATTGATTAATTTTAATGAAATATCCGTAAAAGATATTTGTTTGTTACAAGTTGTGAAGATTTATGGGAAAGACAGATGCTTTGAAGTGCAAATGTCTCGCAACCATTTTTTGCTGCCGTAAACATCATACTGTTAGGGGTCGTTTGGTTTGAATACGGCTTATGCCGGGATAAGTTATACTGGTATAAGTTATGCTGGAATTAGTTATGCTGGGATTGTTTTTTATCCATTGTTTGGTATGTTGTATTAAATATGACAATTGCATAATTAGCAAGAAGAATGTATAAGTTATACCGGTGCTAATTACCCCACCCTCTATTAGGTATAAGTTATGCCGGTGTTAATTTTAATCCTGGGATAACTTATACATGGTTTGCTAACCAAACGAAGTATTAAGATGGTATTAAATTTTTGTACCAGCACTATAACTTCTTATACCTCATACCAAACGAGCCCTTAAATTGAAACTTGAGTTAGTTAAGTCTTGCATTGTTACAATTGTCTTATGAGATTGGAATTGGTTCAACCGTGAAAGAAGTTACAGGGATACAAGGTGTCCTTTTGCTTCAATGATTGATAGGCTTCACATATTTTCGGCTGCAACACTTATGTCCTTGTACAGATTTTTCTTGCTTGAACATAGACTCATAGTATTCACCGATAGGTCGAGGATATTCTTTGATTTTTATTACGGTATGTGATTTTGTTCGCCTCAGGTATTGTATTATGTGTTGCTATTATTGGATACAATTTATTTTTATTATGTTTTTTATTATTTTTTATTTTTTATTATTTTTATCTTTTTTTCTTCTTCCTTGCTTCCCTCTTCTTTAATTGTCCTTCCTGAGCCGAGGGTCTATTGGAAACAACCTTTCTACCTGCATTAGGTAGGGGTAAGGTCAGCGTACAGACTACCCTCCCCTCCCCAGACCCCACATGTTGGGACCAAACTGGGTTTGTTGTTGTTGTTGAACATAGACTCATAGTATTTTGCTCTAATTTAACTTCTGGATTTGATAGTAGGCTTATAGGTATTCTTTCTGCTCCCTTCATAATGGTTTTATCTAATATATGTATCAATGTCATAGGAGTAACTTTGGTAACTGATGTATAGACTTAATCTAGGGAGGAATGCCAGGTTCTGCTCGTTTAAGAGACTGTGAAGTTCTCAAGATGATCACAAGCAGGCAAGCTGAGGAGAAGCGACTTTATGGTGCCATTTGTGCTGCTCCAGCTGTCACTCTTTTGCCTTGGGGTCTTCTCAAGAGGAAACAGGTGCACTATTGATTATGTTTGTTGAGTTTGCTTTCTGCGCAGTGTCTATGTTCCTAGTTCGTCTAATTGATATGCAGTTTCCTTCAAGTCCACTTGTCATCCTGCATTTATGGACAAGATTCCATCCTTCCGGGCGGTGAAAACTAGCACTCAAGTCTCTGGGGAGCTAACAACAAGCCGTGGTCCTGGTACTTCATTTGAGTTTGCCGTATGTTTAGTGGATCAGCTGTTTGGTGAGTCTGTTGCCAAAGAAATTGGAGAGCTATTGGTGAGTTGATGACATTACTAATGTTCTTAAAGTCTCTACTTAAGCACTACACTTCCTCTCCACACAAATTTGGCATTTTAACTCAACGCTGAGCTGACTGGTAAAAGTGGATCATTCATGGGTTGTTATTTAGTAATATTCCTCTTTCTATCCAGTTCGTATTGGGTTGAAATACTGAAAACATATATTCAATGATGATTATTGCTAGTTAGGTTCCGAGGACATGTTTCACTAAGAGATGCAACTTATGTATCCCCATTGCTTCCAGCATTGACTTGAGAGGTGGAAAATGGAGTTTATTTCTATTTCCAGGATCAAATATGAAAAGGGTGTTAAGAGAATGTTGTTCCTTCTGACTCAGTTTACAAGTTCAAGTCAACACGCTACAGCTAAACTACAGATGGATTATGCACATCTTGCAATTATGAAACACCTTTAGTGAACACTCCATTTTTATTTTCCTTTGATATGTTTGTATCTGACTTGCATTGTTTATCTGATTAGTTTGCTTGTTGTCGTTAGATTGTGCTCATAGAGCTTCCGTACATTTGTGCAGTTAATGAATCCCCCAGACGATGACCCAAAGAGACAAGAATTTAATGAAGTTGGATGGTCTCTAGATCACACCCCGCAAGTAAGCTTTGCTTTGTATAGCTCGATTTTGAACTGCAATTACTGAGTTAAACTCAATAACAATGTAATCACCTTCCTATGAGTTCTTTATCTTGTGGAATAAAGTCAAGGGCACTGTTTAAGGGTCTTATCTATGAATGAGCATTTTCCTTATTCGGTGCTTATCCATTCATCGTATCTGCCTTGAATTTGAGGTGGAGCTTTATGCTTGAATAGTTAACTGATCGATCTCACTAGTAAGGTTAAAGATTTAAAATGCCATTTGAGTTGTGCACTATTCTTCACAGCTTACTTCTCTTTCTCACATTTTTTTTTCTTTTGACTCTGCAAAAGGGTTTGTTGGAAATGTTCTCAGCCGTAGGAAATATACTCTTTCACATGGAATTTGTGCTTGAGATATATATAAAAGTAACTCCATTATTTAAGAACAATTACAGGCAGATGCCTCTCTGACTAGTTGAGAAATTTTCACTTGTGTTCCTAGGATTAATAATGCTGTTGCGTAAAGAAACAATAAAGGCTTTGCCTTTTTTATATCTAGCAGGTTTTTCACTTTTCTGTTTAATAAGAATTTCTTTCCTGAAACATGTCGAAAATTCTCTGTCTTCACAATGTTGTAGGTTCTCATTCCAGTAGCTAACGGGTCTGAAGAAATTGAAGTTGTGACATTGATAGACATTCTAAGACGAGCAAAGGTCAATGTTGTGGTGGCTTCAGTGGAAAAATCAGCACAGGTCTTGGCATCAAGTGGAACAAAAATTATTGCAGACAAGTTGATTGATGCTGCTGCTGACTCCATATATGACTTGATTATCCTCCCGGTGAGGCTAAATCTTCTCATTTAACTTTAACCAGCATTTCCACCAGTTCTCCGAAAGTTTTAGGCGCACAAAGGAAAAGCCTCTATACTGATGAAAATATACCTATTAGCAACTCGTAAATGAGAATGATTTTTGTAGGTCCTATCACTTGCTTTTGTAATTAGTTGGTTCTAATTCTTTAGGGAGGAACTGCTGGGGCTGAACGGCTGCACAAGTCAAAAGTTCTGAAGAAGTTGCTTAAGGAACAAGAATCAGCCGGAAGAATATTTGGTGCAATCTGCTCTTCACCTGCAGTCTTGCAGAGACAGGGGTTAATAAAGGTATGCTCTTAGCCATTCAAATGTCTTGATTTTGGGAGAAGAAGTTTAATTAAACTTCCTTCCTTCAGCAGGACAAAAAAGCCACTGCACATCCTACCGTCATAAACAAGCTCAGAGATGGGGTGAATGATGCTCAAGTAGTTATTGATGGTAAACTCATCACAAGCCAGGGACTTGCTACAGCAACACAGTTTGCATTGGCTATTGTGAGCAAGCTTTTCGGGCATGCAAGGGCAAGGAGCGTAGCGGAAGGCCTTGTCTATCAGTACCCTAGGAGCTAGAAATATCAGTCCTGCAAACTTCAGTGTGTCCAAGTATGTTAAAGGGGCAGCTTAAATTGACGGACTACATACTTCACTGGCCATTACCAGAAAACACAAGTTTTGGTCCCTGATGACTTGGTAGCAGGCATAACAAGCTTAAGGGTGAGGTTTTCCTATGTTTGTCAAAGGTAATCGATTTATTGCAATGCAGTAGCCAAGTCAGCGCTTATCTGCAATCATGACAAACTGGGTGTATATCTCAGAGCAAGATGGTTTATACATGCACTTTTATCCTTTTCCCTTTTCTTGAAGATATAGTCCTAAACTTACAGTACAGAGGTCCACCAGATCTTACCTTGGATTAGGGCATCTACTATTATTCTGCCAGGCATGCATCGGAAAGAGTGAAGATCAAAGCAATGACAACAGTGACAAATTGCCCTCTGCTTATCTTAGTCTCATCTCACAAGTTTCTTTTCTTCGCGTAGGATTGGCCTCCAGAATCATGTTTATTGGCATTTAGAGCAGAAATAGAGAAAGAAAGAGTGCTGCTCATATGTTGTACCTGATCTTGGTTTATACGGGACAATAGATTCTATTAAAGATTTGGAATTATATTCTATGTGTATTCTCAGAATCCAGGAGACTGCAAAAGTACCATTCAGTTTTGCTAACGAGCGTTTGGGAACGATACAAGAGTTGATTGAATATATAGGTAATTTTTTTGGTTTTGCCACACACACAAGTTTACCTGAGGGCATCACCAGAAATTTGTGCCTCGCTTATATCCCTTTACCAGTTCTGGATGTGCAAGACTTGAAAGAGTAAGAAAGCAGAAACAATAGGTTCACAAATTGCTTGTTAATTTTACAGAAAAACCTATGTCTAAATATATTTATCTCTTACCTGGTTTTTGTGATAAATCTATCACCTAGCTATTGAACTGATGCATCCAACTTGCCTGTATAACTAATGTGTGAGAATTAAAAAGTACACAAAAGAAGAAACTTCATACAAGCAGATTGTTTACATAATGTACATACATGGGCACGATCTCAGTTCCCAGACATAAAGTTACCAAACATGGTGAAGAAGATAGATCTGAATCAGATCATAACTCACAACTCCATCCACCTAATTAACTAGTTCCTAAGCTTGAACTCAAGAATTTTTGCTTTTAACTTCTCATTCTTCTACCAAGGTCCTGTCAGTGTCCTTCTCAAGCATCTTAATTTATATCCGCATGGCATATCCCTTTTTTCCAGTAGCTGCAATTGCACAGAAACGAATGGTTAACATCCAAATATATGGATCAGACAGTATACAACTTGGTTTAACTAATAACATGTTCTAATCTCACTTAGTAGAAGTCGAATAAACTTGCAGATTTATAAATATTCACAGGTAATAACATGTTCTAATCTCACTTAGTAGAAGTCGAATAAACTTGCAGATTTATAAATATTCACAGGTAATACAGTTTTCACAAGAATGCGCAATTACTCCATCCACTCAGGCAGTTGATGACTTAAATGTAGCTCGTCTCACCAAAGCTTTGCTCATTTTGTTGATTAGTAAGTCATATACAATCCTTCGGGATAGGGGTAAAGTCTGCTTACACACTACACTCCCCATACCCCACTAGTGGGATTTTACTGGGTTGTTGTTGTTGTTGTTGTTGTAAGTCATGTACAAATACAAAACTTATTCATTTGCTTACAATGTGGCTAATTTATATTGTTTTAACTCACCCTTTCACCAACTAGTATTAGAATAGTCATAAAGTTCTGCTATTACTACAAGAATTTCGTACCTGATTTTTCTGCTTCTCCATAATTTCAGCCTGCACGAAAAATTCAAAAGTGAATGTTACAACTAGAACACTTATCAGTGACATTGCAGTAATTCTGTGATTCCTGACCATTTGAAACATACCTGTTTCTTCCGCAACTCTTCGTTAATTTCTTTTAGCTTTGCAACTTCAGCTTCCAACTCTAAAGTATAGGCCTGTCAAATCCCATATAAAAGTGCGATTAGGAAATCCATTCACAATATAAACATTTACAGTAACAAATTCTAGTTGTTAATCACAGGATACTGAAGTATATAGACGTGTTACAACAAACTACTCCCTCTTCCACTCTCAAATTCCCCACCTGTAATAAAGATCGAAAAAAATCTAAAAGCTGCAACTGAGTGCATGCTCTTAATAAAAGCCAGCCACACTTTATGTATTATTTGCTTGATCGGGTAATTTATTAATCCATGAGTGCCTCTGCCTATCTTTTCCCAGGTTTGGTTATTAAGATTATCAGCTTGATAAAACATAAGAAAGCCTTTTTTTTTCTACAAGTAGAAAAAACATAAGGAAGCTGTTGTAAGCAGATATAACAACGTTTGAAAAATATCAGACTTTGTTAGGTATAAAGAAATTAAAGAAGATTGTCATCAGGAGGTCTAAAGATGTTATTGCTGCTAAAAGTTTCAGTTCTGTTATTTACAGCTGCACGAGTCGGTTTCATTGTATAATGTTCTTGAGCATAAATGAGCCTCAAGAATCAGAAGCACAAGAATTTTTTTTATTAACTGATCAGATAAATGCTGAACATAAGAGTTCACCTGCTTCCGAGCCCTTGATCTAGCTGCGGACTCTCTGTTCTTAATCATCCTCCTACGCCTTCTCTCTACAACTTTTTCCAAAGAACTGCCTGATCTCCTACCTCTTACGCCTTCATTAAATGCATAAGGGGAAGGTGAAAGAGATGATGTATCTGTATTGCTCCTTGCAACAAAGTCATTTCCAGGGGATCCTCCTTTTGCTGGTGAAACTCCATTATGAAATCCTGCCATCCCCCTAACTCCGCCTTGAGCCATATTAGTATTTACAGCAGGACCGGACATTCCAACTACAGGAGCCCTTGTCCGAGGGCTAGCCAGGTGTCCATTGTTCGATAATTGCATAGGAGATGCAAACGCCACCGTTGTTTGCTTGGGAAAAAGGGGCTGTTGGTGCTGAGGTTGTTGCTGTGAAGGTGTGGCACCAACCACATTCAACATGTTATTAGCTGCAATTTGATTGATCAACAGTCCATTGTTTTGAGTTGGTTGCTGAAATGCTATGTTCAAACCATTGTTGTTACTCTGTTGACTTGAACCATTGTCAAATGTAATTCCATTTGAGTTTGTACATTGCATATCTTCTCTAACCACTCCAGCTCTAACCAAAAACTCCTCCAACGTCATTTCTCCCAAGGTCGATTGCCTCTGCCCAAAGTTTGAATTCCCAGTCTCACTTCTCTCTTTGGCACTAACAGTTTCTTTCTGAAAATCTCTCCATACTTCATCAACTGTTTTCTGACTAAGTGTTCGAGGTAATGTCAAAGAACCTTGTCTCTGCAAATTTCCTGCAGCTACACTCCCATCTACACTACCAGTAGTGGATGCCGTAGCTTGAGTCTCTTCAGCTGTCCAAATGTTTTTCAAGAGGTCCTCCATATTCATTGATCCAAAATCTTTTCCAAGTCCACTAAATGTAGTTTGAAGCTCATCAAATGTCAAGGAATATATGGAAGATTGCCTAGCCAAAGGAACATTACCATTACACATTGACTTCCCACCGTTGCTTTCCGGCTGTGGTGTGTCAGCAAAGTTCTTGAAGTTCAAGTAAGATCCCATGGTACCAAAACACAAAGGGTATTTGGATATCTGATCAAAAGTTTAGTAGTAAGAATTAAACGATAAGTTTAAAGGCCTCTTTCGTAGCCCAAAAGACGACAACAACAACAACAATGATTACGACTCAATCCCAAACAAGCTGGAATCAGTTATATGAATCATCACGGTTCGTATTGCTTCATCTAAGCTCATTTCAGCCCAAAAGAGCAAGTATTAATTCCAACCGCCTTCTCACCAAAAGAATGTCTAAACGTAGATACTTTAAGATAATATTAACCAAAAATACCAAGACATGTTTCTTCATAACCAGATCGACGGTGTTCCACTAGAGACAACAACAACAACAACATACCCAGTAAAATCTCACTAGTGGGGTATGGGGAGAGCAGAGTGCAGCCAGACCTTACCCTACCCCGAAAAGGTATGATGTTCCACTAGAGAAGGATGCAATATTTACAATCTTACATTATTGTCACTTTGATTAACTGAAAAATTCATGATCAATCTGGTTTTACTCAAAAACCCATATTTGTATTGCTCTTTTTTTTTGGTCAAACATATTAGTACAGCTCATTTCAGTATAAAACATACTACTAGCCTAGATCAGTATGACTTAACTTAGTACAGAACAATTCTTTGTATACAACATAGATCCAAGATTTAACAATCCCCAAAAACTCAGATCAAAATTCATTCAAGTATCAACTTTAACCTAAAACTCAACCACCCAGTATCATCTATACTTAAAATATAATTGCAGTTCATAAATAAAAGAAACAACATAGTATTAATCTTGTTCAAGCTCATTCCAAGTTACAAATATTTTAACTTTATTAATTTGGTAGACAAATGGTCAATCAAAAAAGAAAGATCGAGAAAAAAGATTGATAATTTCTTGAGTTGTTCTTAAAATACAGACAAAACAAAGTATGATGTAGAAAGACAAATATACCCCTTTTTGATGCAGAGAAAGGAGGGAGCAGAAGAGAGCTGAAGCGTGTCGTTTCCTTCTTCTTCGCTGCTTAAGGGCTTGCTGGAGTCGACAAGTGTCTTCTTTCCCCCTATGGTGTGTTTTTAAAGCGCAGCTCTTTCTGATTTTATTTTTAAATTGTTTTCCTCTCTATTTTTTATTATTTCCAATTACGTGTTGCTGTAGAAGTGCAGAACGTGGACCAATGAGAGAGCTGCATCTTTTGATGTGATTTTAGCCAATAGAAATGCAACGTGGAAGGATGTGTACCGTTGATTTAAGCTTTTCCGACAAGGAAATAAGTGGCATTTGTCAACTACTCTTTCTCAAAGTTATAGTCTGTTTGGCCAAATTTTTTTTTGGACGAAACTTTTTTTTTTTTTTGTTAAAAGTATTTTTGGCCAGAAATTAAGGTGTTTGGCCAAGCTTTTGGAAGGAAAAAAGTATTTTTGAGGAGAAGCAGAAGCAGTTTTGGAAAAGCAGAAAAAAATAACTTCTCTCCAAAAGCACTTTTGAGGAAAATACACTTAGAAGCAATTTTCAAAAGCTTGGTCAAACACTAATTACTGTTTAAAAGTGTTTTTCAAATTAATTAGCCAAACACAAACTACTTCTCACCAAAAATACTTTTTTTAAAAGTACTTTTAAGAAAAGTACTTCTCAAAATAAACTGATTTTAAAAGCTTGGCCAAACGTGCTATTAATAAATTTAGAGCATGTGGGTCAACTTTACTAGAGTAGTTTAAGTGGGTGTTTGGACATAAGAATTGTAAATTTTTAAAAAATAGAAAAGGGTTCAAAATGCTCCTAAACTATTGAAAAAGGTTTTAAAATACATTTTATTCATCTATTGGTCCAAAAATACCCCTTTATTTTTTTTTTCCACTTATGGCCTTTGACCATTAGGTCAATGCTAAATTAAAGATAATTATTATCTTTTTGTAAAACTTAAAAAAATATCTTGCAATTTTTTTTTATTTTTTTAAACTAATGCACCAATAATCCACTAATTTAGTAAAATCTTTTTTTTTTCCAGTTTTTATAAAAAACAATTCAGTTTTTACAAAAGAATATATATATTTCATTTTATAAAGCATTTCTTTTATAAAAACAGGAAAAAAAAATGTAAAAACTAAAAAAAATATTTTCAACAAAATATTTTCGTTTTTGAAAATATTTTTTTTCCAGTTTTTTTTTAAAAAGACGAAAATAAAACGAAATGCTTTAAAAACTGAAAAAAATAAATAAGAAGACTTTATTAAATTAGTGGACTATTGGTGCATTAGTTTAAAAAAATAAAAATATTTTGCATTTTTTTTTAAGTTTTACAAAAAGAATAATAATTATTTTTAATTTAGCATTGGCCTAACAATTAAAGGGCATAAGTGAACCAATAAAGTGGATGGAGGGGTATTTTTAGCGTGAAAATGATATTTGCATATTAGAGTTGTGTTTGGACATAAATTTCAATTTGGGTTGTTTTTGAAATTTTGTGAGTGATTTGAGTGAAAATTTTGAAAAAGAGTTTTTTGGAGTTTTTCAAATTTTTGAAAATTTTCAAAATGTATCTTCAAGTGAAAATTGAAAATTTTATAAACAAAACGCTAATTCAAAAATGGTGAACTTTTTTTTGAAAAAAAAGAATTTTGTTTTATGTTCAAACGGGTTCTAAGAAAAGGTTATGATTCTTCAGTTTCATATTAAGGGAATGAATAGAGAGAGTTGTACGTATTTCTTTTTTATATATATACTTGTTTAAATTTTCAAATATTTATATTTTTCATAATTCATACTAATATTTTATAAAAAAGAATAATTTGAAGGTACTAAATACTCATTTACTTAAACACACTGAATTCATCCTCAACAGAAAAGTAATAGTATTTCCTAAAATTCACTGTTATTAAAAAATAAAATAAAAAATAGTTCACGCGATGACTAAAATGTTCAAATAACGCCTTTTTCTTTCCCGCCCTGATCCCGTCATCTATGCTAACCATATTCAGTCCCTAAAAGTGAAACTTCTATATCTATATTTATATACTAATTTTTGGACACGTGCGACATACTTATTAGTATAAATGTTTCAATAATTTACATCAGTTTAATGAATTCCTTATTTTCTATATATCAACAACACATAATTTACATTCGAATATGAGTAACGTTGGTTATATTGCAAACACCTCATGTTTCTGCCTTCTCTTTAAGAAATTGTAACCTCCTTTACATAAACTTCATACATAATGATAAGTTATTGTCAAGTAAAAGTAGCATTTTATAGTTACTTTGCATATCTCTTCCGTAGAATATCTAAATCATTGCCAGAGTATTCAAAATGTACCTCTGCAAAGAAACAATAGGCAATTTCAATAGATATATTAATAATTATTGAAATAAAAATTAATTAGAGTATATAAATTTTTGTTGCATGTACATGTAACCTTTGGCTAATTTAGAAATTATGTCTCATTTTATTTGTCAATTTAGCAAAAGAAAGTTAGTTGAACTCTATAAATATAATCGTATTACGAAAGTTATTACGATAATCACATGTCAAATTTTAGTTGCTTGGTGTTTTAATACTTTATGAGAAATGTAACTCTCTATCAAATCAAATAAAATAATATCTTCTAATTTTTAAACTTAACTTTTAAACTTACGAAAAAGATATGCTAAAAATAATGAACTTTAAAGCATAAGCTACAAAAAAAGATTCCAAGTGGCAAATCAATGCACAACGCTTCAAAACTAATTAAATAAGAGGCAAACCAATGAAAATATACTCTAATACTTATAACAATTTAATTTATATAATTTTCCAATTCCGCTCGAAAAGTTGACAATATTTCCCTTGGACCCATGTGCCCGGATTCCGAAAGTTTTCGAAGATAAGGATTACCCGTAACTTTACGAATTCAAATATATAATTCTCTTTCGATTTCACGCCCAAATTCATGGTCAAAATCAAAACATACACATTCTAGGTCTTTCTCCAAAATCCCATGACCAAATCTATATACCAACCTTGTATTTAACTTGAAATTAGTGAAAACAACTTACCTTGACATAGATGACGAAAATCCCCACTTGAAGCTCTCCAAAAATCGGTCCCCATGAAAGATTTGAGATAAAAATAAGCCAAAACCCGTTTTAAAACACTTCACTGACCAGACGACCCTTCTAAGCGATCGCAGGAACGACTTCGCGGGCGAAGGCTAAACTTGCTGCCCCCATATTTTCTTCTGTGCGTTCGCATTCCTCCGGACGCGATCGCATAAGCCAATCCCAGCGGCCCCCAAATTTTTCCTTTTGCGATCGCACGCCCTTCCCTGCGTTCGCATAAGCCAAAAACCAGCAGCCTCCAAATTTGCACAATGCGATCGCACACTCTTCCCTGCGTTCACATAAACCAAAAACCAGCAGCCTCCAAATTGCACTATGCGATCGCGGACCCTCTTACGCGATTGCATTAAGTGAAAATTTGCTGCACTCACACCAGAAAACCAGCAATCCCCACAAGGCAAGAATCGACCCGTTGAGCATCCGAAACACGCCCGAGGCCCCCGGGACCTCACCAAACCTACCAACTAATCCTAATACCTCATTCGAACTTAGTCGAGCCTTGAAATCACATCAAACAACATCGAAATCACGAATCACAACTCGATTCAAGTTTAATGAACTTTGAAATTTCCAACTTCTACATTCGGTGCCGAAACCTATCAAATCACGTCTAATTGACCCCAAATTTTGCACACAAGTCACATTCAACATCACGGACATGCTCCAACTTTCGAAATCGGAATCCGACCCCGATATCAAAATTCCCACTTCCGGTCAGACTTCTTAAAAACCTTCAAATTTCTAACTTTAGCCATACGACTCCAAATTGACCTACGGACCTCCGAATTTACTTCCGATCGCACTCCTAACACCAGAATCACCATATGGAGCTATTTACAGACTCATAATCCCAAACGAACATCAAGAACACTGAAATGCACTTCAATCCAGACTTATAAAATTTCTTCTAAAATGCTAACTTCCACAGCATGCGCCGAAATGCTCCCGGGTCATCTGTTTAACCAAAGAATTTGACCAAAGCTATTTTAAAGAAGAACGCGGGTTTCTGATAATCATGGTAAGACTATAATTGTAAGTAAAATGTGTAAATGGAAAATAATAAGATGCACGAAAAGTAAATTGCATATCAATAGTAGTTCGAATCTCCTTTACAAGTTATATTGCATTCCCTTATATAGAGAATTTCTTAATATAACGTCTACCTTTTTCAATGATTTTACATTAATAGCTAATTATGGCATTAATGGAACGTTACAATGAGTAACCTTAACTGTTGCGTGAAGGTTGTGTAACGTGTGGATCATTAATTGAAGATCTCTGAATCTGTCCTTTGTTCCGCTCGGATACATGCTGATCGTGTCTCTTCATCTTCTCAATCAGGTTGAGACTCCCGTAGCTAATTACCCCGTGGGTATGATTTGTCGTGCCTCTTTGCCTCGTACTTCTTCGTAGAGTCCTGTCCAGCTGTCGCGTTTTCATTTCTCCACATAGACTGCTGAGTCATCAAAAATTATTACACGCGTGAAGCTCTTTTTTACCAATACATCATCCAAAACCCGATCCGAACATACGCCCAAGTCCGAAATCATCATACGAACCTACTGGAACCCTCAAATCCTGATTCTAGGTCGTCTACTCAAAAATCCAATCTTAGTCAATTCGTCCAACTTAAAACTTACGAAATGAGAATTGTTCTTTCCAAATTGACTCCGAACTTCTCGAAATTCAACTCCGACCACGCCTACGAGTCATAATACCTGAAATGAAGTTGATCATGGCCTCAAACTGCCAAACGACGAGCTAGAGCTCAAAACGACCGGCCAGGTCGTTACACTTTTGGACTTAAAACTCGTTTATGTGTGATTTATGGACTGATTAGTGGTGAAATTTGTGGGAAATTAGTACAAAAATTGGGTAATTAGGGCTTGTGATTAGAGACTTTAAATTTAGGATTTGATGGGTCATTTGAAGTCTGATTTCGATGTTCTAGGCATGTATAGACTCGTGAGGGAATGGGGATTCTAGTTTTGTGATTTTTATCAAATTCCGAGACGTGGGTCTGGAGGTCTGGTTTGGCCAATTTCGGAATTTTTGGGTAATTTTGATAATTTTCGAACGGGCTTCGTTCCTTGGCATATAATAATGATATGAATCTGATTTTTGGTAGATTTGGATCATTCGAAGTCCGAGTCTAGAGGCAAAGGCACAATGGTCTAGGGTTTTAGCCAGTTTAGAGGTAAGTAACATTTTCAAACTTGGTTATGAGGGTTCGAAACCCCTAACTATATGATACTTGACTATAATTGAGGTGACGCACATGCCAAGTGACGGGCGTGCGGGCGTGGACCGAGTAAATTGTGGCCTGGCTCATCCCATGGCACAGTCTAGTAGTTATTACGGATTGACATTCGAACTTCTATTTTGTGGTAAATGCGAACATGTTAGAAATTATGTTAAGTATAAATGCTAAGGCTTCACGCCGAAAATTCTAAGACCCGAGTGGTCGTATATTACTGTCTCATTCTTGTGATTATTTGGATTTTATATACTCAGTCCTGTTATAGCATATCATTTCATGCCTCAGTCTCAGTAATTGTTAATTATATGCATATTTATCATTGTTTTGGGTTGGTTTATACATATGTGAGCCATATGAGTGAGACTGGAGAGTAATGACTGAGTGAGGCCGAGAGCCTGTTGTTGAGACAGTTATGAGATCGGACTGCACATCGCAACGATACTTAATCATGCCTTCGTTGGTTTGATATAGCGCTTGGGCCAACAGGGCCCCTCCGGAGTCTTTACACCCCCAGTGAGTGCATTGATATTGAGGGATGGATCTTCCCTGGACATGGACATTGTCCGAAGTTGATGATATGTGAGGGATGCATCGTCCCTAGACACGGATCGTGTCCGAGTGTTGTATTTCCGGAGATGGATCTTCTCCGTGGGGCTGTATTGGCCTTTTCCTCAGTACCAAGTGACTAAGGTCACCGATGCTTATGTACATTCCGGGATGGACCTTCCCTGGGACTGAGAGCCATATACGGTACTGAGGGAGCTGCTGTGTGAGGGTTGTAAGCACTATGTGCATTTCCACACGAGTTTCATATATTTATATGATGGCATGTAGAGTATACTGTCATACTTGGCATATTTGTTCATTTTTTGATAAACTGTTAGCATGTCTAATTTCTGTACGCTGTCTATTGAAATTTGGAGGTTTAGTCTGTCACTACCTCTCAACCCATAGTTTGGGTTCGCTACTTCTGAGTTGGTGTACTCACGTTATCCCCTGCACCTTGTGTGCAGATCCAGGTACATCGGGCCCCGACAGTGGTTATTGAGCAGCTGTTAGAGCTTTCATCGGAGTCGTCGAGGTAGCAACTGGCGATCGCGACCTCGTCTTCTCCTTCCTTATCTTCCCGTTGCACTTTTATTTTTACAGACTGTGTTGTCTACTTCCGAATTTTGACATTATTATGTTATAATAGCCCGTGACTGAGTGACACTAGATCCGGGGTTGGTTTTGGAATTGTGCTTTAAATGTTGTCTTAAACTTTCAAATGGATTATTATCAGAATTTTGCTTTTAAATTTCATAATTTTCTAAAAAATACATTTAGATTCAACGAAATGTGTGGCTTGCCTGGTTCCACGACATGCGCCATCACGACTAAGTATTTGGGGTCGTGACAGGTGAAGATCGAAGTAAAATTTATTTCACAATTCTCATTATTGGTCTTTGATTTTGTCATATTTAGGTTTATGTTGTATAAGTTGAAGTAGTGATTTTTTTCAAATAATATATACATAGAGATTTTGATATCTGTTTTTTGTTGTATATATTTGTACTCAACAATTGCAATAACTTTCAGTCGTGATTTTATCCAATGTCGAGGTGAGATTCTAATGTGTTTTTCTTTTCCTATTATATATAGATTTATTTTATAAATATATTTTTCTATATGTTCCTAATTCTTTTGCCTCTGTTTTTTTTTTCTTCAATGAACTTTTTTGAATTAGGCATTAATCCATGACATTGACAATTTGTAGATAACTTTAAGTTAACATATAATGTAATCTAATTAATAAAGAAATCACATGTAATAATAAGTTATTACCGATCGAAAATTTAACAATGTGAATGGGACAGGCTTTCGGTAGTTTAAAAATCACTAGACAACGAGTTATTAACTTTATGAAATAAGGTATTTTTTATTTTCGGGATATACTATCGATGTTTGAAAATTTAGTGAAGTTCATAATCAAGTTGCAAACAATACTCATTATTCGAATGTTAGGATTTACACACAATTAGTTTTGATTCTTATCTTATTAAGTGTGTTATTGAAAGATTTTTTTATTAAAAAATTAATTGTTCATGTGAATGCTTGGTGAATTTTATTCTTTAAAGTGTAACATTATCTCTAATTTAATATTGCAGTTACTCAATTAAATGTATCACATAATCATGCTTTAACCACCAGAACAATACAATAAATTAATGGAATAAATTTTTTAACATATGTTGCAAACTAAGAGGAGAAGGTCTTATCCTAATGATTTTTTGTCAAAAAGTATATATTTTTTCTCATAGAAAATTTCAGCTTCTCAATATACAGCTAACAATAATTTAATTTATTTTATTTGTGTAATTGGTAGCTTTAAGAATCTATGTGAATTTTATTTTATTTTAGGTTTTATTTTTCTTGGTCTTGGACTTTCTTAATTAGATAAAACTTAAGTAATATTCAATGATAATATACAATTAACTATACATCATTTTGATTATTTGTGTGATGACCCAAAAGGTCATCCTAAGTAATTCTAGCTAAATCTGTGTTCCGAGGCCCCGAAAGCCTCTGTTAATCTTACCTCGATATGCGTGCGCAGCCCAGACATGTAGCCAGGAAGCTTCTATGTGAAAATTTGATAAAAATGGAGTTTTGAATGAAATAATTGAATAAAGTTGACTTTGGTCAACATTTTTGCTAACCGGATCCGGACCAGTGATGTGACGGTCCCGGAGGGTCCGTAGGAAAATATGGGACTTGGGCGTATGCTCGGAATCGAATTACGAGGTCCCAAGCCCGAGAAATGAATTTTTAAAGAAAATTATTTTCTGAAAATAATAAAGAATTTTGAAAATGAAATTTGATGTGAAAACCGCGTTACCGGGCCCGTATTATGGTTCCGAGGCCCGGAACAGGTTTATTATATGTTATGTGACTTATCTGTGAAATTTGGTGTAAAACGAACTTGAGATGACGTGATTCGGATTAAAAATGGAAAATTTAGAAGTTTGAGAAAATTCTATGAGTTTTAAGGTTTAATTTGATAATTTTGATGATATTTTGGTGGTTTAAATGCTTGAACAAGTCTGTAGGATGTATTGGGAGACGTGTGTGTTTTTGGTTTTGAGACCCGAGGGCTAGGGTGAGTTTCGGGTAGCTAACGGGGTGTAAAAAGATAGGAAAATCTGGTGTTTCTCCTGTTTCTGGTGGCAGGCCTTTCCTTCAGTGCGACCGCATATGCATATCCGCGATCGCACAACATTAGGTTGGTAGGGCCAAAGTTTACTCTATGCGATCGCATAGAGTTGTCCGCGATCGCATAGTGTGTAGGTGTGATAG